>LPNX010377910.1:13346-24659 GCA_001517045.1 Pseudotsuga menziesii | reverse complement strand
GACTTTTTCAATCAGTTCTTTGAAGAACTTGGAACTTGGAAAAATTCAAAAATATTGAGTAAATGTGTTGTTAAATTTAAGTTTGGGTTTAGCCATTTTTCATCATTCATCAGTTATAGTAAGCATTTCTTGTTTTTCTAGAGTCTGCACTTGAGGCTTATTCACCTTGATTTTTGGCCAAGTTCCTGAAAAGCTCAACTCAATTCATAACTTTTCAATACTAACCAAGTAGTCTTCATGTAATGACAATTGCTAGTTTTATCCATTTATTTGTATTAGCTCTTGGTCTACTGGATTTGTCACGACTTTTTCAATCAGTTCTTTGAAGAACTTGGAACTTGGAAAAATTCAAAAATATTGAGTAAATGTGTTGTTAAATTTAAGTTTGGGTTTAGCCATTTTTCATCATTCATCAGTTATAGTAAGCATTTCTTGTTTTTCTAGAGTCTGCACTTGAGGCTTATTCACCTTGATTTTTGGCCAAGTTCCTGAAAAGCTCAACTCAATTCATAACTTTTCAATACTAACCAAGTAGTCTTCATGTAATGACAATTGCTAGTTTTATCCATTTATTTGTATTAGCTCTTGGTCTACTGGATTTGCACACCCTGAATTAAGGCCAGTTTTGTTGCATCTTGTTGGAGCCCTGCAAGTGAACTTGTTTTGCTTAAGCCTACATCCCCCCTTTCCCACCTCGCCTCGCCCTTGGGACATGGTTTCCCTTCTCCAATCTCGACTAAGGTATGCTTTGTTTGTGGATCACAATCTCATGCACTACAGGCATCCCTACAAAAAGGTTGTAGTAGGCTGGATCACAATCTCATGCACTACGGGCATCCCTACAGCAAGGTTGTCGTAGGCCTACTAAAACCATTCATCTTATCGGTCCCTGCCATCCTGGTAGTTAGCTCTGCTCAGGCAGATAGGCAGATTTCTCATTATATAGTCCTAATTAAATTTAAATTGGGGACTTTAATAAATATGGAGGGCCATCTTGTCAGCCCAAAGCGGCTTCCTTGATGGGGGCCGTTAGCATTAGTAGGAGTAGGGGAGGGAGAAAGTACTACACAGAGGCATAAATAGACTAATGTCATCCTTATTGGCATTAGCCCGGCCTAGAATGAAATACTAAGTCAAAAAGAAGCCACGAGGTTATACTATTGCAAGTTTTGGGTGTTACCTCTGTAGCCATATTGAAACTGTTGTGATCATTTGTTTTATGATATACATTTTCAGGTTTGAATCTATGTTTGAATATGAACAAACTAGAACACAAAGTTACAAGACTGGACAGCTATAACTCATTTTTAACAGGACAGTGTCATTTTGTTAAACTTTGAAAACAATGCCATTCTTAGCTCATTTTTCTACACTATACAAGAAGACATCTCATAGTTAGTCTTCTTTTAATTAGTGACAGGATTCAGTGAACAATGAATATGACATTAATAAGATTCCCAACTTTTTCACTAAGCTTTCAGGAGTCTTCATAATCAGTTTTATTGCTAGCATTCTAACTGTCAGAAAGAAAGAGCATGCAATTGAATAGTAATTGATAATATCTCATATAATGCCAGATAGTTATTCCTCATCATAAATTAATCGCTTCCCAGAATTTTCTTCATGCTCGCAACATATCTTCTTTGCAAGGAGTATTACTAACTCTAGATGATAAGAATGTGTTTTCATTCAGTTGTTCCTAAAATTTATGTTTTTTTCTCATTTTGAATATATAATTTATCAACACATCCATACATAATTCATTTTCAATATATAATTTATCAACACATACATACATACGATTTAGTAATACTCCTTTCAAAAAGATATGATGTTGGGAACATGAAGAAAATTATTGGTACCGATTAGAATGTAGATTTTCATTCAATAGTTCCCAAAAATTTTGAAATTTTTATCTTTTTGCATATATATAATTTATCAATACATACATACATACATAAATTTTAGGAACAATTGAATGAAAATATATATAGCCCTCCACCAGAGCTTCTTCGCCCCAGTGCAGAGTTTGGAAGTCGGGGCTGAGGAAGGGGCTTTCTCATACTTCAACCCAGCTCGTATTGTTCATCTTTTAAAAGTTTTCTGCATTGTTTTGTTTTATAAGAAGGGGGACCGTTTGGTCCTCCCGCATAGCACGGACACCATTGTAACCAACAGTCCCGTTGACCTACTTTGTGGTCATTCGTTGGACATTAATAAAATTATCATATCTTATCTTATCTTATCTTATCTCTTGTAGCCACCTGTCTCAACAAGGGTGCCATAGCTGTAACCACATACTCCTACATTTGATCGTTGAGAAAATAACTTCACGTGTTGACCTCTAACAAGTGTATGATGTATGTGGATGAATCAAAGAAAGGGAACATATTGGTGATGCATGCTTCAGCAGTTCAGGAGCCCGAAAATTGCCTCATCAATTTTTTACCAAATGCTTCCCCTCATTATTATTGTTTTAATAACAACGCATTTCATTGCATACATGATGATGTCATTACTCCTAACTCTGTGTTTGTGTGAAAACCTTAATTTTCTCATAGCCAAATTTGATCTATTTGGGGAAAAATCAGTATGTGTGTCTTTTTGTTTGAGTTGTAAGAATCAACCAATGCCACATGCCACAAATTTAGTGGACAAACTGCATACACATAAGATTGATTCACGAAAAGATCATGGTGATTATTGTGACCTGCTTAGTGTCTCATGATCCAGTCTTTTAAACAACTCATGGCTTTACAATTGGTGTGGTTGCTTTATTTGTTGATTTTTTGAGCAGCATCGAGAGCCCTTCTCTTCGGAGAATGGGACCACCTAGTCCGGGACCACGGTGAAGACTCAACCCAGTGTTGAGTGACCATTCGGTTGAATGGTAGATATCTGATCTGGGACCATGATATAAACCCAGATCTTCCCTAGGTAGACTCAACCTTATGTTGAGTAGACATTTGGTCCAAGACCACGATGTAGATCAGTCTAGGACTGGTAGACTCAGCTTAGTTCTGAGTAGCCATTCTCTGGGAGAATGAAGACACTGTAAGCCCTAGACTGGGTCTGGGCATGTGTGTGGCACTTTGACCCTTGATCTATGGGCTTGGTGTGCTTCTCCAAGGATTAGTTACCCTTGGTTAAGTTACCCTAGTACCAGATCTAAGTGTCACACAGTGTGTGAGATAAAAGCATTAATAACTCTCTTAGTTTATGATGATGTACTTTTGAAATAAAAAAGTACCACAGGTAATGACCACAGGGGCACTTGGTAAAAGGCCAAAGTCAAAAGTCAAAAGAAATAAAGACTTTTTATACCACAGGAAAAGGACCACAGGTGGAAGACAAAATTAAATAAGGACTTCTTATAAAAGTCAAAGGAAAAAAATAAAAGTACCTTTTTGGTAAAAGTGAAAGTGAAATTAGGAAAAGAATTAAAATATTATTATTATTATCTTTCATAATCTTGTCCACTTAAAAGGACCACAGGTGGAAAACAAAATTAAATAAAGACTTCTTATAAAAGTCAAAGGAAAAAAATAAAAGTACCTTTTTGGTAAAAGTGAAAGTGAAATTAGGAAAAGAACAAAAATATTATTAATTTTATTTTTCCTAATATTGTCCACTTACAGGTGAACAAAGGCTATAAAAGAGGATCAAGCCTTCTCATTTGACACACACACTTTTGCTCTCACAGGTGAAGAAGACTATCTTATGTTCAAAGTTTCAAACCCTCAGCTAGGGTTTTATCAGCAAAGTCCATCTTCAGCATTTTTGCACAACCATCTTCAGCACTCCATTTTTTTGGCAGTTTTCAGCAGTCTGATATTTTCAGACAGTTTTCAACAATCTGATATTTTTGGGCATTTTCAGCAGTCAGATATTTTTGGGCAGTTTTCAGCAATCTGATATTTTCAGGCAGTTTTCAGTAATCTGATATTTCTGGGCAGGAGAGAGAAAATCTCAGTTTTTCTGAGAAATCCTTAAATTGGTAATTTTCTGTAATTCTGGAAATTGTGGGTAAAATTATCAATCTGATTTTTACTGATGAATTTTACAGTTACTGTGGTCAAAATCCAGATCTGGATTTGATGAACTTTTTGAAGAATTTCTTAAGCCATCTCATTTACGAGATGAGTTATTAATGCTTTTAGGGTTTTTGTCCTTTGAAGGTTTCCCCAGTGAAAAGTATTGTGTCCATGTGTGCTGATGTGATGAATATGTTTTTTGCACTGCTGATCGATCTATTTATGTTTATCTGCAAATTTTTAAAGTTTATGCTAATGCTGAAAATTCAACATTATTTCTCTGTCAGCAATCGACATCACAAGGAGCAACCTGTGAATGCAACTCTCTGCTTGCAATGGTCTATAGGCATGTGTTTCAAAGAACAAAAAAGGTCTATGATTTGACTAGTGAAAGAACAGTGCTCTAGTCCACAAATACACAACACAATCTACTGAGGCAAATTTACAGTCAAAGGAGTATGTAAATTTTTTTGATCCCACATGAAAATATTGTGTTGAGCATTCTGTGCATCATTTGTGAAATAAGTGAAATGGAGTCGTTGTGGTTGGGCGCCATTAAGTAGAATGCTTCTATGTTTCATCAACTAATGTAGAGGAAATATTGTTTTTGTGAGAGCTTAAGTTTGCCTAATTTTTTCAAAGGAAGTGGAGCCTTAAGTTTGTACAAGGAAGTGATGAGTAGATGTATAAAATAATAAAATTAAACTTTTTGTTTTCAAGACTTTGATTTGGCCATAAATTTGAATAAGGGGATCAATGGTCATTGGCCTCGTGGTGTTTTTTCTTGCTTTGCCATTGCTTCAAATTATAAATATCTACGGATCAGTTAAACCCCTAGAATTGAAGGCAACTTAGTGCCAATCAAGCACATGTAATCAAACACCTGCAAAGCATATTCAAGCATTCAAATTGGCGATCACATTAGCCTTCAATAATAAATCTACATATATGCTTGCAATAGTTCTTTTTTGTAAGTGTGATAACAAAATCAAGTTGAATTGTAATTATTGGGTGCATTTTCAGTTGAATCCGACACCCTCCAATTTTATGACTCTAAATCAAAATTTGTGAGTCTTTCATTGTCAAAGGGCGTAGTTGCAAGAAGCCCTCTCTTTTTGAATCAATTGTAAGAAGCTCATTCAGTGTTTTGAAATGGCTCAAAGTCAAGAGAAGCTAGAGTTATTGAACGCTCTAATACTTACTGTTGAGAACAACACAATTACAATCAACAGAGAAACTCTTCAATCAATTCTAACTTGTTTGCAAGTTTCGCAAGCTAAAGCTGAAATTCTATAGACTCACAACTTCTTCATAATGAAAAACAATTTCATAATCAAAAGCATTTTGAACTAGTTCTTGTTCAGGATAATCCTTTGTTTAAAGAAGATGAATTGCATGCAAAAGGTGCCAAAACACAAAGTGACAGCGGCAGCAGTGAATGTGGATTTGAAGAACATTTTAATGAAGAACGTCATCAAAAACAACATGATCTTTCTAAACAAATCATCAAACCTTGGGAAGAATTACAATCCAACAAAATCGGCATGGACTAGATATGAAAAAGACAACAACTTTCATCTTCTAAATTACTCCAAGCCAGTTTTGTTTGTGAGTGCAAAATTTCTTGATGAAGATTTGAAAGCTCCAAAACCTAATGAAGAAGTTATTCAAATATTTGATGATACAGTTGAAGATAAAAACAATGAACAAATTCTCGAATACCAGCATTGTCATAGAGTTGGCCATATGAAGAATCGATATTTTGATCTTCGTCCTTGTCTTAATTGTGGGAAGACAAATCATCACTTAGATAAATGCCGAAAGAAGAAGAATAAAAATAAAATAACAATGCACTATGGATGGATAAGTTCTTGCCGATGGAATCAGAAAATCAAGAAGTTGCACAAGTCTTACTATCTAGTTCAAACACAGGTAAAGACACATTTGAATGATGAAATTCAAACAAGAAACAGATTTCAATCAATTATTGCAAAAGGTGATTTTGGGCATGATTATGGCCCATTCTAAAATGGTACTCCCTTGTACCTTAAGGTATACAAAAATGAAAGAAGAAAGGTATTCCCTTGTACTTAAGGAGGGGGTACAATGGAAAAACAAGATCAAATGAGAGGTTAGTGGTCAAACAAAAAACAACACATCCATTGATGAAAGTTTAGTGGTCAACCAAAAACCACCACATCCATTGATGATATTGGTAAGTGGTCAACCGAAACCACTAGATGCATGGCATCAAAATCAACTATTGAAGAAGAATCCAAAGCTCAAGCTTGAATCACTTCCTTATTCTTCTCACCTTGTACCTTACAAGGGGGAACATCATTGATGATAGTCAGGCTTCAAGATTCAAAGCCCTATCAATTCAATCAGACAATTGATCAACAACTAATCTACAAATCAAATCAGGTAAGTTCAGCATGGCATGTGAGCTCCTCTTCAAATCATCAAATCATCATTTGGGAATTCCAACTGGTCTCCTCACGAAACTATTCAACTATTTATGGGATGTTTGACACCTCATTGAGTCCAATTTTAGATGATACTAGTTATTGTTAATTTACTGGGTATAATTATTCCAGTGTTCCACGGAGATGCGTCCCACAGGGTCGGGGACACGTTTCCTACGTCCCGGGGACTTAGGGACTCCTAAGAATAAAAAAAAATTAATGTTTTCTCATTATTTTCACTTTTTACAACCCATACTTGGTACTACTTAGAAAATAAATCAATATATTTAATATTTGCATTGCACAATCATGATTATACATCAAATGAATTATTATATTTTATATTTTATTTTATTTTTATAATTTTAGAGACGTCCCCCCTGAATTTCCCTAAAATTTGGTGGTGGTCTCCACACATCCCGAATATGTGTCTCCTCACTCCCACGTCCCTCCGTCCCTGAAACTTGGGGAAACATTGAATTATTCAGACTTGTGATTGAGGGGGGAGAATGTTAAACTGTAAGTACCTATGCAATCACAAAATCCTAGATCACCTTTCATGTGAGTTGTTACTTACCAAGTTATGAGTTGTCACACCTATCCACTGATGACTTGTGTTGTCCGCCGATTGCACACCAGCAACAGAAATCTTCCAAAAGCTGTCTCCTCACACTTGAGAAAGTGGGAGAGGTGTGACCTTGGGGGCAAGCACAGAGCTAGGTATTGTCACCTACTTCTAGATCCTCCGTTTAGACTAACTCCTAACGAAGCCAAGGGGGGTAGTCCCTAACAAAGAGTTTTCTATGGCTCAATGTTTAAGTTGATTTTTAGATGTTTCGGATGCAGATGGGTGTGGTTTAGGAGTTATTGTGATTTAAGATGATTAATGTGATGAATTGAGCACAAAACAAAGCAATCCACGTTGCTATCACCGGAATTGAAAGATAGACAAATATTTGAGAACTTCAAAATAGATAAAGCATTCACAGATATGATTTATAATCAAACATTCGATGGACAAATGGCCCAGATTATCAACAATGCGTAAAAGATAGGACCAGTGCCTAGGAAGTCAACTTATCAGAGATGCTTCGAGTGTAAATATGTGAATCCCAAAAGATGCCAGTGAATGTTAGGTTTTGCAAGTGCTCTTGGTAAGTTTTAAGAGTTTTTACTTGTGATCTTCACTTATGGTAGCTGGATGTCCTAACCGGTAATACCTTCAATGGCTCCGTTCGAAGACATGACGAACCTGTCTGGGGTCAAAGGTAAGTGTTCAATAACTTAACTACCAGTGCCCAGATTAGGTAGCCCGGCACCCACACTTGGAATTTGCCCACATGCCTCAGTATTTATCGAACAAAGCCGGTGCGTTGGTTATGGAAAAAAGTTTTAGTTAAGTTCCTCTTGTGGGGTTTAGAAATCCAATGCCGTTTCTGGGTATTCCGATCTAAGATCGGTCAGAGCATACTCCGGCAAGGAGGAAAGGGGGTTAATTAATTCAAGGGGTGTGAGTTGCGAATTTTATTAAGTTAAAAACTCTCCGACAAAGAGCGCTCTTGACCTCGTCTTATGGCCGTGGTTCAAGAGACTTAGCTAATCTATATGAAGCTAATACAGGGATTATGCAAATCTAAAATGTTCTCCGGTAGAGAGTGCTCTTGACTTGTGTTTCTGCAAGTTCAAGAGTCTTACTTATGGATTATTAATTGATTAAACAAACACAAGATGATATTAGTTGCTTAGACTCTCCGATAGAGAGCACTCTTGATCCAACTTATGGTGAGATTCAAGAGATTTAAGTAGTTGATTAACTTAGAAAGATAAACAATTAAACTGAATAATCAACTTAGCAATGATGAATTAACAATTAATGATCTAAGCATGAGATGTACTGAATGATGAAAACTAGCACTAATCAAAGCATGCACACAACACAAACCTCCCCAAATGGGGGAGGAAGAGAGTGAGGACTTAAAAACCCCACTCAAACAAAGATCTTTTATTAAACTTTATACAATGTGCCTTAAGGAACCTGATCCTTGAAAGGACTTTTCAAATAAAGGTAAAATAACTCTACAAATATTGTAACCTGTAAAAAGGAGAATGCCTTGTATTTTTACTTTTGAGATCTTTTATTAAACCTTGAAAAGGGAAAAGGGAAGAAGTTTGAAGAGAGTAAAAAAAGAACATAAGGAAAGAGCCCTGAAACAATAGAAGATGAGAGAAGGAAGGCAAACAAACTAAGCAAGAATCAAAACCAAAGAAAGGGGAGAATAGGGCAGCCAACTAAGAAGCTAAGGGATGAACAAAATTGAAGAAAACGGAGCAGCGAAAGAGAAATAAGTAGCTGTCATAAAAAATGCAAAATGGGACAACGAAAGAAGAAATAAGTGGCTGTCATTAAAAATGCAAAATGGGACAACGAAAGAGGAAATAAGTGGCTATCATAAAAAAGGCAAAACAGGACAGCGAACAAAAAGTAAAAGAAATGGCCAAAAACAAGATTAAAGGAAGCCCAAAAACTAGGGCAAAAAGAGGCAAAAATGGAAGAAAGCTAGAGCACACTAGGGCTGTCCAAAAAAGAGAAAAAAGGACGGTAAAAAAGGGTACTAACAGGGCAACGATGAAGAAGAGGTAAAATAAACAAAGCAAAGCGACCGGTAGAAAAGGGATTAAGAAGAGGAACAATGGGAAGTTTTTTGCAGCTTAATTCCTTAGTTTTTTGCAAGTTTTCCCACTTAACCTATCATGGAGAGAGAAAAAACCAGCGAGCTATTTACCTGCAAAATGATGGGTTAAACAATAGAATATACTACAAAAATACACCTAGCATTTGAGCAAAATATATGAACCTTGTGCTGCTTCAAATACCAACTAGATCTAAGAGAAAGAACACTTCCTAGATCTAGAAATGGAAGCAAGTAGATGCAAAAAATTTACTTTATAGATCAAGATACTACTTGCAACATAAAAGTAAAATAATGAGAAAATTTGACTTTAGGGTGAATGGAGAAGATGAACCGCTGGGATCTTGAATCCCTGAAATCACTTTGGATCCCAATGGCATGCAGCTGCTAGGCACATATGCTTTGCTCCAAGAAGAGTAGATGCAATTTAGCCCAGCCTCTTACTTAGTACAATGAAGTGATCTGCAAAACAATCTTATACACTTGGCAACATGGGGGTTAAAACATGTATATCAAATCTCAAAAGCATGAAATACATCTGAATAAAACAATGCTCTTTGAGGCTTTTGAAAGTACATGTAATAAATAAGTAACTTGAAGCTACAAATACCTATTCCTACGTGCTTATAGAAGCCTTCTAAAGCATGTATTAATACCCACATTATCAAAAGTAAAGAAACTAGAACAATTTCACTTCATTAGCAGGAACATATGCATCCAGGATCCACACAGCATGAGCCTCCAAAGCCTTTCTTTATTACAAAATAGGTTGCATAAGAACGACAAGCATTACAATATTTTACCAGAGGTTCTTTACATCAATCATCCACCCTGATAGAGCTGAAAGAGCCTGTATTTATACAATGAGAGAGTGCTAAAACCCTAAAACCAAACCTTAAACCAAACCTTAAACCCTAACCAGCCTGGCCACCAAACAGAGGTCCAAACCTAAATCGGAGAACCGGGAGTGAGGGGAGGCCTCCACCCAGACAAGGCGCCCCCACTCCAACCCTAAACACTGAAATCCACCCACAGATGAGCCCACACGTGTGGAAGGCGCCCTCAGGAGAGAGAGGGGCATGAGCTACTGAAGGAGGCACGCCGCTGCATGGGAAAGCTGCCTGCTAGGTCTGGAACCCTACTTTGTTAGGTCTGGGAAGCCTACTGATGGTGTAAGCTTCAGTCTTCACCTCGATCAAATCACCGAACCAATGAGAGCTCTCCATCTCATCTTTAGCTGGAGATGACATGTCTGATAACTGATAATAAATTAATTGCTCTCCTAATGATGACTGAAGCTGAGTTATGATAACTCCAATCATCATAAGTGCTCCATGAGATGTCATTTAGCCTTTTATTTTACTGAATTTGGATTAATTTGGAGAGTTTTATTTTTCTCCAAAATAATCATTTTTTAATAAAAATTCATTTCTTTACTCAAAACTAACCTTTTTTGAGAAAAAAGGCATTATGTGTCCGATTGTTGATCTGAAAGTTGGTTCTAACTGGCTGGCTGATCAAGAATGATTTTTGGCTTAAGGTTAGAGCCATCAATCACTGAATTCGGACTCCGGATGACCGACTTACCATGAATGGGTTTTCTCCATTAATTTATGGAAAAATTAACCCAAAAAACTTAGGAAAAGTAATTAAAAAATAATTTTTCACTGTTCGAAAAAAGATTTTTTCGAAAAAATCTTATGTGTCCAGATGACTTAGGACATGACCATGATCAATCTAAATAATGTCTAGTGGGCTTATAACACTCAGTTGGGCTCTAATAACCCCCCAAGGCCCAGAATTCAACATCGAGCATTCCAGCTTTGGAGGAAGCGGGAGAAAACCTCGTCAATTATACTTGGCTGAAGGCAAAGCATAATTGTCAGGGGCAAAAAACTCCCTGGAATACCCTATTTGAGATTCTACGTCTCAGGAAACCGAACAACTCCAAAATATCCTACTAGCACATTTTATTACAAACCCCGCAGGGCCATGGTCAAAATTATTCAAATAAAAAAGTGACTAGCCAATATTGGCTAGACAAGCAGACGGATCAACTAATACACTAGAATCAGACTTTGAACAAGTCTGTCAACCAGCGGCTCCTCAGGTAACCCAACTATG
>LPNX010377910.1:475-10950 GCA_001517045.1 Pseudotsuga menziesii | reverse complement strand
AAGAAATGGCCAAAAACAAGGTTAAAGGAAGCCCAAAAACTAGGGCAAAAAGAGGCAAAAAAGGGAAGAAAGCTAGGGCACACTAGGGTTGTCCAAAAAAGAGAAAAAGGGTACTAACAGGGCAGCGATGAAGAAGAGGTAAAATAAACAAAGCAAAGCGACCGGTAGAAAAGGGATTAAGAAGAGGAACAATGGGAAGTTTTTTGCAGCTTAATTCCTTAGTTTTTTGCAAGTTTTCCCGCTTAACCTGTCATGGAGAGAGAAAAAACCAGCGAGCTATTTACCTGCAAAATGATGGGTTAAACAATTGAATATACTACAAAAATACATCTAGCATTTGAGCAAAATATATGAACCTTGTGCTTCTTCAAATATCAACTAGATCTAAGAGAAAGAACACTTCCTAGATCTAAAAATGGAAGCAAGTAGATGCAAAAGATTTACTTTATAGATCCAGATACTACTTGCAACATAAAAGTAAAATAATGAGAAAATTTGACTTTAGGGTGAATGGAGAAGATGAACCGCTTGGATCTTGAATCCCTGAAATCACTTTGGATCCCAATGGCATGCAGCTGCTAGGTACATATGCTTTGCTCCAAGAAGAGTAGATGCAACTTAGCTCAGCCTCTTACTTGGTACAATGAAGTGATCTGCAAAACAATCTTATACACTTGGCAACATGGGGGTTAAAACATGTATTATTTATTAATCAAATCTCAAAAGCATGAAATACAGCTGAATAAAACAATGCTCTTTGAGGCTTTTGAAAATAAATGAAATAAATAGGTAACTTGAAGCTACAAATACCTATTCCTACGTGCTTATAGAAGCCTTCTAAAGCATGTATTAATACCCACACATTATCAAAAGTAAAAACAAGAACAATTTCACCTCATTAGCAGGAACATATGCATCCAGGATCCACACAGCATGAGCCTCCAAAGCCTTTCTTTATTACAAAATAGGTTGCATAAGAGCAACAAGCATTACAATATTTTACCAGAGGATCTTTACATCAATCATCCACCCTGATAGAGCTGAAAGAGCCTCTATTTATACAATGAGAGAGTGCTAAAACCAAACCTTAAACCCTAACCAGACTGGCCACCAAACAGAGGTCCAAACCTAAATCGGAGAACCGGGAGTGAGGGGAGGCCTCCACCCAGGCAAGGCGCCCCCACTCCAACCCTAAACACTGAAATCCACCCACAGATGAGCCCACACGTGTGGAAGGCGCCCTCAGGAGAGAGAGGGGCGTGAGCTGCTGAAAGAGGCACCCTGCTGCATGGGAAAGCTGCCTGCTAGGTCTGGAAAGCCTACTGATGGTGTAAGCTTCAGTCTTCACCTCGATCAAATCACCGGACCAATGAGAGCTCTCCATCTCATCTTTAGCTGGAGATGACATGTCTGATAACTGATAATAAATTAATTGCTCTCTTAATGATGACTGAAGCTGAGTTATGATAACTCCAATCATCATAAATGCTCCATGAGATGTCATTTAGCCTTTTATTTTACTGAATTTGGATTAATTTGAAGAGTTTTATTTTTCTCCAAAATAATCATTTTTTAATAAAAATTCATTTCTTTACTCAAAACTGACTTTTTTGAGAAAAAAGGCATTATGTGTCCGATTGTTGATCTGAAAGTTGGTCCTGACTGGCTGGCTGATCAAGAATGATTTTTGGCTTAAGGTTAGAGCCATCAATCACTGAATTCAGACTCCGGATGACCGACTTACCACGAACGGGTTTTTTCCATTTAATTTATGGAAAAATTAACCCAAAAAACTTAGGAAAAGTAATTAAAAAATAATTTTTCACTGTTCGAAAAAGATTTTTTCAAAAAAATTTTATATGTCCAGATGACTTAAGGACATGACCATGATTAATCTAAATAATGTCTAGTAGGCTTATAACACTCAGTTGGGCTCTAATAGCTCCCCAAGGCCCAGAATTCAACATCAGGTATTCCAGCTTTGGAAGAAGCGGGAGAAAACCTCGTCAATTATACTTGGCTAAAGGCAAAGCATAATTGTTAGGGGCAAAAAACTCCCTGGAATACCCTATTTGAGATTCTACGTCTCAGGAGACCGAACCACTCCAAAATATCCTACTAGCACATTTTATTACAAACCCCGCGGGGCCATGGTCAAAATTATTCAAATAAAAAAATGACTAGCCAATATTGGCTAGACAAGCAAACGGATCAACTGATACACTGGAATCAGACTTCGAACAAGTCTGTCTAACGACGGCTCCTCAGGTAACCCAACTATGGTACAAAAGTTGGGTAACATCTTGTTAATGAGATCTAGATCTAGAAGTGAATATGATTGATGTACTATAAAATACCATCACTGGTATGAAGATCATAGTTGAAGAATGGCTAAGAGCTTTTTTGACATGCTGTGCATTTTGTGTCTTGCTTTATAGTTTAACAATATTCAATAATCAAGTGCTATCGACCATTTCAATATTCCATTATGTGGCACTGATACATTTCAACTTTAACAAATGCCAAGAATAAGGCTTGTGGAACTTGTAGCAAAATTTTCATCTACCTACAATTTCTAATGGCAATCTCTGGTCTTGCTGATATAGTTCTCTGACTTGTCCAGTATTACACTTAAAAAACATACTAGTGTATGAAATAATGGTATGACATGTAATAATCACTAATCAAGTGCTGTAATAATCACTAATCAAGTGCTGATGCAATATTCCAGTACACAGCATTGAATTATTTCAAATGTCAAGAATAAGGCCCATGGAGACTTGTAACAAAGTTTTCATCTATCTACCATTTTCTATCAACATTCTCTAGTCTGGCTGATTTAGTTCTCTAACTTGTACAGCATTCTTTTAACAAAACAAACTCTCTTGGAAATCCCAGTATAGATATTGTGTCTCTCTTCAAGTACCTTGTGCCCTATAGTGTCTGATACTGACATTCAACTTTACTGATTTACAGCAGAACATTTTATGTCAATTACATTCCACTCAAAATAAACTATTATTTGATCTGATATCAGCACACCTGATGCGATAGGTTGATCCTGTGGATCGTGATCTCTGTTTATCAAACTTTCTTCCTCAAAACGCTCACGAGCTTCTAGCAAAATACTAAGGTATTTGTATAGGTTGCTCTGTATCAACAGCTTAATATTTTGCAGCTCTTCCTCTGAAAATTTGTCGCCTTTATATATAATTCTTGCCTGTAAAGTCGCATTAAAAGAAGCAAACATCAACAATATTTATAGATGTGTTCAAAGTTTGCAGTAGAGGAAATTTAAAAAGAAATATTGACATTAGCAAACTACAAAGTCAAATGTTAATGACCTAAGCATGAATGGAAGTTAAGATTCTAGAACACCAAGAAAATAAGGGATATATACCATGAATACTCAAAAATTTACACAAATTGCCTGGAAAGTAGCATGAAGTGCTAGATTGAAAATACCCTTGGCATCTCCCACTTCATGATACAATAATTTTTAAAGCAAATACAAAGTCAAATGTTGGTGAACTAAGCATGAATGGAAGTTAAGATTCTAGAACACCAAGGAAATAAGGGATATATACCATGAATACTCAAAAATTTACACAAATTGCCTGGAAAGTAGCATGAAGTGCTAGATTGAAAATACCCTTGGCATCTCCCACTTCATGATACCATAATTTTTAAAGCAAATTAGAAATTTACTTAAATGAGTCTTCATGATATTTTAAAATACTCAACATAAAACATCAAACTTCATCCCACAAAGAGTCTATCCAAAAGAAATTGTAACAATCCAAAAAGGTGTGATAGCCATATCTTATGATCACACATATAAGCATATAGATCATCAGAGTTCCTGATATTAGCATAATGTGATGCCAACTATGAACCATTCAAATGCACAAATAAATTACCAAAAAGATGAAACATTCCAGTAGATCTTCTGTGTTTCTAGTTGTTCTATGGAAGGACAATGTGCCAGCAAAACAATAAAAAAGTAGTTCTGTTGATAAATTAAAACAAAAAGGACTGCAAATTTCAAATGAAGTGACAAAATATTCAGAAAAGCACAAATTCCAGTTTAATCAAAGTGTGAAGTTTTCATGCAAATATTTATTATGCTTGATGGACAGATTGTCAAACTAAATCCCTAGATTTCATGATCTTGAGGTTTTTCCTTGCAAGGTTATATCTCCTTCTGGGAAAATCAATTCAATACTGTTATAGGAGTGACTGACAGAAGCTTTCAGCTCCGACTAGGAATAATTATCAACAGCATACCAGACAGTCTTGCAGAATTCTTGCACATGGCCGATATATTTCACTAATATTTAGGCTGATGCTAGGATATGATACAATAAAACAATTAAATGGCACAGCCATCTAGAAAATTATATAATATCCATAGATATCCACTAAGCCATCTATAAATGTTTGAAATAAAGTCATCCATAGATTTCAATTCAACTATGTGCACAGATCAACAATCAGACCATAGCAAAAGATTCTCGCAATAATTGCCAGCTACCTGCTTAAAAATGGTACTGGTACCAGATCCTTCGTATCCAAGCAATAAAAGCTTTTGAACTTTCTTTGGCTCTAGGTATTCAGGAAGCAATCTGTTTGACTGATTATTGAAATCTTCTGCTCCACCAATCAAATTTCCACGAGGTGTAGGCAATGATAGTAAAGTGCATAACAGCCGTGTTGTTGCCTGTCTAGCAAAAATCAAACGACAGTAAGCATCTATACTATAAAACAGGTCAAGACTCCTTTCAACACCCAAATGAATGCAAGCTGAAAACAGAAAGATTGTTAAAATATTTGGAGAGTCGCAACTACCTTGCCCCATATATTTCCTCGAATGATATTGTGACCTTCCTCTTGATATGAACCATCTGCATTAACCCAAAAGTGTGATTCACCTGCACACTGCACACCTGTCATCTGCAATACAAATGTTAATGGGTTTTAATCAAAATAGAAGTAGAGATGCCTATGCACCTTTCTTCTACAAACAGAAGCATTTGATACATACTTGAAGGGAAAGTCTACAGATCCCAGCAATCAAGTGAACGACTGATCTCAGTAGATCAGTCGTGACTTAATCTTTGCAAAGGTATGGCATGAGATATTTCAGTTGAAAATAAAAGATGGAGATAGCAACTAGTTGAAGCTTGTTATTGCAGTTTGTCTTTATTTCTTTGACACTTTTGCAACTAAAATTGCTTATCATACTTTAGTATTTCCACACAAGTATAGAAGCCTTTATAAATATGACAATTTTAAATTAACAGTTCCACAGCTAGTATTGGAGATTCCGAACTACTGCAAACTTGATGGCCACTGACAAGATCATTTAGAAGTTTGTAATTAGATCACAAGAAACATAGTGGCCATTAGAGGGACAGCTGAAGGCAGTACGATAATTAAAAGACCAAAAAGAAAAAGACAAGAATTTACCAGAGGAAAGAAAAATACAGAGAGAGAATGCTACATTGCCAAGAACCATACAAATAAATTACATCAGAGAGGCACGGCATGCAATGGAAATACAGTGATGGACAGGAAGATTGTTCAGTCAACAAGAAAAGGAAGCAACTAACTGTGAAATTAAAAGTTAAAAATAATCGTTCAACGGAAGAAAATACCCCAGATTTTGCTCAAGCACTGTTGACACTAAAAGATGTTCAACGCAAAAAGGACTTTACGAAATAAAAAATCACTGAATGAAACAAAACAAACCAGGTCAATCAAGTAGAGAATCCTAATGGTAAAATACTGAGTATATCACCTTCAGCATCTTGAGCTCTGTTTTAGTAATTTCACGCCCATTAATAAAAACCTTTGTCCTGCCATTACTCGCATCAGCTTGAAGATCCCCCCCTACATTCAAGTGTGGACTTACGATCTGATTTGGCTTCTGACCTTCCTGTTTAATCGGAAACAAAATAAAAAGAGAACCTAAGTCGATTTATTTTCACTGCCTTTCAAACTTTAACTCATTCATAACTAATACCAAGCAGCCAAATTTTATCAGAGCCAGCGATAGAAAGAGATTGCTCACCATGCCCCAAAATCCAGATACTTTATCATACCAATAATGACCAGGCTTCAATTTACGGGGTGGATTAGAACAACCAAGTAGAATTGCCATTTCTTCTGACCGAAGTGCCCTTCCATTCACAATCAGATGTTCTGGTCGCAGTTGATTTGCCGGGCATTCTTTTTCAGCCTTCATGATTTGTTGAACCTCCAAGGGGCTTAGAAGATGGGTTAACACTCTTGAGCTTTTACCCAGACTTGACCGCTTTGATTCCTCGATAAGCTGGCCAATGCAGCTTACACATTTGCGCCCTTCAGGCATTGACCCCATTGCTCTGAGAACACAGTTGCTGCAGTATTTAGCATTACATACCAGACAAGTTTCTTTCTCTTTCAACCGATTACTTTTCAGGCATCTATGACACGTTCCTTTCTTCCTTCGCTGCTCAGCTACTTTGTCTTTATTCCCTGGTTTGCTTGAGACGAAACCATTTGATGCAATATGACTTGACGAAGGATCTGGAGAGTTGGAATAGGAAGGACCAACATCCTCATCATCCATATCTTCCACATTCTGATCTGTTGCTGTTGCTAATTGTATTGGACCAATATTACGTGGGTTGACCATTTCATGAGGTGAAGAATGAAATGAGGGTGAGACTGAAGGAGGTGTCGATTCATCGAACTCGGACGAAGAAGGCTTGGTGGAGTCTGCTGGAAGTGAAGAACTTTGTAATGCTCTTGAATTTGATGTTGCTTCTGACTCCAGAAAGACTGTGTTCAATACATTTGAATTGTCCTCATTATCCCCATATTCTGACTGGAAACAGCCTTCTTCAATGGATATCGACTCACTTTCTCCCGCATCTTTAGATTCTAATTTTACATAATTATCGATTTCTGAATCTAGGTGAGCACCGTCCATACTCTCTCTTGCATGTTCATTTTCTAGCCGAGAGCGATCCCTCTCTACGGATGGTTCCTGTAGTGACGTTAAATCCTCTCCAGCAATGCCAGACTCTGATGGTAGGGAGACTTTGTCAGGCAGTTTAACATGAAATTCCATACTTTCTCCAGCGTGATCAGATTCCAATTGTGGGTGAACTTTCTCCGAGGACAGCTTCCTGGAAAATAGTTTGCCTTCTTCAGCACTATTTAATTCTGGTCGCGGATCCATTGATGCTTTCCCATGGAACTCTACACTTTCTTCGGCATTATCTGAGTATAATTTATTGTTTTCAATTTCGTCGGTACCAGGCATCATACTGGCACTGCAAGTTGGGCAATCATCTCCATCTGCATTCTTAGGTACAGAGTCATCGCAGGATAGGACATGTGTTCTTCCTTGTACCAACACATCCTTCGAAGAGTCCACTGCAATTGGAGTTTGCGCAATTTGGGTACAATCATTTTTAGGACTTTCTACACCACGGAGCTTCCGTTTGAATCTTGTTTCGGATATGCCCTTTCCTGCAGGGAGATTACTCCTATCAGGGTGAAAGACAGCTGCTGCGGTAATTGATTGCACAAGGGCTGCCGACGAAATCGGCTGGATAACTGGCAACGAAGGTAAAGAAGTTAATGACCGTGCAATGTCTGCAGTGGGAATTTGATTTGCTTCAACCGGATCCACTTTTGGGACCTGATAAGAAAGGGCCGGACCTTGATACTCCATGGCAAACGAATAATCGAGCTCGTCCTGGCTAGGGATCCGGGCACCAAGGGGCAGCATACTTCTCAGAACATCCTGCCACGCTTTCTCATCCATAGACATATCGTCTGTCATCATTCCCAATTCCCAGTTCACCTCAACCTCCTTTTCCCCAAAATGGTGTCTGAAAATTAAGGGTTCCAACCAAGATTTCCCTAAAATATCTAAAATACAAACGAATTCTCACTCAAGAACTTAGGGCTTCAAAACATGCTTTCCCTGGAAGAAAAAAATTATGATTTATATAAGCCAATTCTCTGAGAACTCCACGACTGGGAGCAAAGTGACAGCCATCTGCTAATGTTTACATCGCAAGTTCTGGGAATCAGTAAAGACATTGAACGAATGGGTGGAAAATAAACACGTGTGGGGTTTCAACTTAGCTTATTTTGAAACCCTAAATATTTCACCCTGCAGGTTCTAAAAATTAAGCAAGCCTACCGTTTTGAAGAGCTATAACTGTGAGAATCCTGTCACTCTAAGAACTCACAGAACACGGATGACTCAAAATTCAAACCCTGTCCACATATCTCCTCATAACCAATACCGAATTTCGTCATTTACAGAAGCATAAAACTGCATGGGTGTCTCCGGTTACTCCAAATTGAAGCCTCCAGACCTTATAAGAACGCTAAGAGCCTCGCGTTACCTGCACAGAAGACCTTGGATTTGGAACCCCGAAGAACTGGAGTTCTCTGGACATCTCCATATGGGCATAAAATCCACTGATTATGAATATATCGTTAACAGTGATCTGGGTGGACAAAGTCCGCCCGTCGTCCGCCGTCGCCATTGCGGGATGTTTAACAGGTGTCCCCGGAGCAGCCGGTTTTAGCGCGTCTTAGCCCGTCACCTCCGAGTGTTGATTGCCTTACCGTAAGTCAAAACGCGCGTCGGCCCACTAAAACCTAAACCGCATGTAGGGTTTGAAATTGGAAATTTTCATTGTTCATTGACAATGAATCAAGTATTGCTCGCCGACAATGAATGGCTTCCCGGCGGAACGTTCATACGGCACTGGGCAGACAACCCGAAGGCCTGCCATGATTCTGTATTAAATTCCAATCATCGATTGGAAATTGCAATGCAGTTGAACTTGGTGGTATGTTGAACAAACATTTTATTGCAGTTGACTTGACTCATCTCGCGAGTTCAAATCACCCGCTCTCGTTTTGCTTGCCGGCGGAGTGGGTTGGTTGAAACAGTAACAGGTCTGCCATGGACCAATTTCAGTCAAAGGAAAAAATCAAAACGTGTCAAAGGAGAAAATCAAAACTTGGAAAGAGGATATGAATGAACACCGTACCTTCAATCCAGAAATGTTGATCTGTATATATTTCAATGGAAGTTTAGGTGAACCATCCCAGAATTCCCCAACGAATGGCTCAGATTTGCTAGCGAAGAATCTTGTATATAAAGTCTCCTCGGAATGTATTATGTGGCCAACCTTATAACAGATCTGGAGCTATAATTGAATGGAGAGCCTATAGACGTGGCCTGCAGAGTGGAGTGGATGTTTTCGAGTTGGCATATTGTTGTTATTATTATTATTATATAAATTTACAGAATAAATCCAAGTCAATGTGGTCGGTGTATAAATATCGTCAAAGGTTTTTTTTAAATACAACTATCATATATTTATGATATAATGCATTGGTCATATATTTCATTTAAATGTTTTTTATTTATATATTTTAGATTTTTAATATTTATATGAAATTTATTTATTTATTTTAAATATTGTTTTATATTTGAAAAGAAAAGTTAACAAGTGGAATAAGCAACAAAGTTGCTTAGTACCTCCCTCCTAAGAAGAGATTGAAAATATATAGCAATAGGATAATTTTGCTATAAAAATATATGATAAAACAAATATAATTACAATTTGAAAGAAATTAAAACAAAAATGAATTAAAAATGTCCATTTAAATAGGATATAGGTTATTGCAATGTAGCATAAAACAAGCATATTCAAGCTTCCTTACATACTTCTAGTAATATTCTTGACTTATGTTATAAAACTAGCAATTGCCCCAAGGAAGGTGCAATAATACGTCATGAAGGTAATTGTTAGCGGGTAAGTGAGAATAGGTAGTCTAGTATCTATGATTGCCTAACCAGTATAACCTATTAATAAGAAAAAGAACATCATTGGGAAACACATAAGAATTCCTGTTAACCCACCAATCTATTTTGAAACTATTTGATAGTTTAGAAAAAGGCCTGTCTGATGAGGAGTTAGTGGATAACCTAGTGGAGAACTTTGTTCACATTTGTCTCAAACATCTTGGTGCCAAAAACTTTACTTCATGTCAAAAATTCTTCAAGATATATGAAGGGAGAGAAAAACTGTCGTTACGAAGAAAATATATTTGCTACACTTAACTTTTAGTGGAGTTAACATCTTCAAACCTAGGAAATTGGTAGATATAGAAGATCTACATAATTGTTATCCTTGGAATCCAAGGATAAAAAATTACAAGTTACATGAATATGATTATTATATAATGATTGGATGCTATGAGGGTTAGTTTGAAGGTCATCGGGGCTTTCAAGAATGATAATGTAAGAAATATAGAATTCCCAATGCGCCTTGTTTTAATGATAAGCATCCTCTTCTTGGTTATATTGATGGTGTTTCTCAAGAGAGGGGAAGAAAGTGTGAACTAACACTCGAGGTGAATTGTTTGCTCTATGGGCGATTTTGATATTT
>LPNX010377880.1:26926-67575 GCA_001517045.1 Pseudotsuga menziesii | reverse complement strand
ATGTTAGTTGTAGGGAGTGACTTGTGGATGTGTGATGTGGGTGTCTATGAGAGAAAGAGAGAGGGTTGGAGAATAGATAGGGGGTGGGGGATAAGTGTAGTTGGATGACTTGGGGAGAAAGAAAGAGTGGAGAGAGAGTTTTTAGGTGTTAGAAGTGAGAGAGAGAGAGAGGTTCTATGGAGATGTGTGAGTGTGTGTGTGCGCGAGAGAGAGAGAGAGAGAGAGAGAGAGAGAGAGAGGGAGGTTTATGGGTTTCAGTGGGAAGGTGGGGTGCTAAGTGACTAGAGATAGAACTATAGGGGGTGTTTAAGAGTTATAGGTAGAGAGAAAGAGTTACGGGTTTAGGGGTGGTGGGGAGGGGACATACAGGTGTTAGTGGTAAGGGGAGACATAGGCATGAGAGACAAAGAGAGCGAGAATGAATGGGTCAGTGGGGTGTTAGGAAGAGAGAGGAGGGGGCTTAAAGGTAGGGAGAGGAGGGGGGGGCGATTAGAGGTAGGGAGAGGAAGAGGGGGGGTTCGTAAGATTTAGGGGGAAGAGGGGAGTTGGGAATGAAATAATAAAAGAATTGGTATAATTGACAAAAAAAGCACTCATTATAGTATCTAAAAACACGCGCACATTGTGCTTAACTAAAGTGCGTTCCCATTTTGCTTCACTAAAACTCGCTCCTATTTTGCTTCAATAAAACACGCTCCTGTTTTTCTTCAATAAAACGCACTCCCATTTTGTTTAAATTCAAAAATGTATTCCCTCTAAATGATAAGGCCGAGCCTCCACCCGTGCTTGCATAGAATTCTTATTCCTACGTGTCTACTTTGGATTCAACATGCCTATGCCTTGGAGTATGATAAACCATGGCTAATTCAACATTATATCCAAATTTTCAATATGCTCGTGTTTAGTCGTTCATCTAAGTATGCTGCACACCTCCATTTTTTATGATATTTTAGAAACATATATGTTTTTTTTTCCAGATTCCAAATTTGTAAATTTTAACAAGAATACATAATTTTTTCTATTTTTTTCTTTTTTATCTTCTGTAATCACTCCTCATCTCAAAAAACACATTGTTAGTGTTTCATCCATATCTCTTTCGTTTCACAGCCATTTTAAATTTTTTTTTATGGTGCACTAAAGAAAAACGACCTCTACAAGCTATACAAAACCCATTTCCAAATAATTGCATTAATACATTCAAACACTGCCCCCACAATTGATGTACCATTTTCTAAGTTTGATCTCTTATATAATTAAATTTTAAAAAAAATATACTTTTATTATTGGAAAAATAGTCGTGCACTAGTACTATATGTTCTCTATATGTATACCGGTTTTCTTAAGTTTATTTCATCATTTAGTCACTCAGAGGATGCACCCACAAAAACATATACCTTATAATTTGTCCCAAAAATAAAAAGTTCCTGTTAAACAATATCTAAATTTATATAATTAACAATATTTTCAATAGAAAAAAATTATATATTTGGAAACTTCATTCAATCTCCTACATTTATTGCTTTTTACTCATGGCAAGATTGATTGTCTAAGTGTCTCAAAATATCCATGCAAGTTGATGGATGCCTGCTTTTTTCAGTTTTCTATTGCATCTAACGGGTCAAAAGAGACCCTCATTAGCTTATACACACCCTAATGTTATTAATGATAATATTAATATTCTCAATTCTCTCTAAATCATTCGGTTAAGTTGTGGGTCTCATCAGCAGGAAGACTGCTAGTAAAAATATACACACTAATACTTGGACATTAAACTATTGATCGAGAAGTCATAGACTTAGAGGTGCAAGCACTCTGTGTGTGGGGTCAAAAATTAAACTAGCTTGATCTAGCCTGATTTATCTTTCCCTAAAGCATGAAAACACACAAAACAGTCAAACTAGCCAAATAATCTTGGAAGAAACCCATCATAAGATGACCATAAGGTGACCATAGATCATTAATTCCTACGTTGGTGATTGGAACTACTAGAAATCAAATGCGAAAGATTCGAAATTAGATTAATTTAATAAAGAAGATTTCCCTACTTACTTCAAAACGAGAGTAATTAAATCACATGTCGTGGGTGTACGTGGAAAAAAAAGAAAATCAATATTAAAATATACCAAATCCAAGGATTTGTGGTTCTAAGGAAAGTTGTTTTTTAAACTAGTACCGAACATAAATGCCAAGTAAGAAACTAGTTCCAGATGACAAACTCTGCATTAACAAAATCAAATTCTAACTTAAAAAAATTCTAAATTTTACCGTCTACAAAATCAAAAGATCAATGAGAGAAATCATGGATCTTTAAATAAATTAAGAAAAAAAGATGACCCATACTCATTTTAGCTAAATTAACAATTCTTTTATTCAATACCTTACTGTTTAGATTAAATCACTCTAATCCCTTTCTATGATCTATATAATTCAAAATAGAAATTCAAGTTTATATTTCCTTCATCCATTCATTAACATCGTTTAAACTGAATACCGATGATCTCAATTATATGTAGAGTAACTTGGGTTTAAGATTTATCCTTCCGCTTTTCAAAAAACTTAAACTTCATGCAATCTAATGGCTCACATGCCAAATGTGAGTATAAAAAACAATTCCAAAACAATATATCTTCATATGATTGAACCATTCATCTTTTACAAATAATTTCTTTCATTAAGGTTCCATTCATCATTAGAAAGAAATGGCTATTTTTGTTTAAATTAGATCGGTGCAAAACAAATTGTATGTAAAATAAACTCTATTCAAATAAAAACTATATCTAAATTAAATTCTATATGAAACGAACACTATTTTAAAGTGAATCTCTTTCTAAAATAAACCTATGTTTCAATCAAATTTTATTTAAATTAGATGCATGTGCAAAGATATACAATAAAAATGATTACTTTGAATTTAACATATGCTAAAGATAAGCATAAAATACTCATTGAAACTCTGTAATCTCTATGAAAACAAATTATCATGAAATTGTTAATAAGGTACTGTAAACCGTAAAACTAGATTCTAAGATATTAAGTTGATATTAATGGAGGCTACACTACCTCTCGAGGTGGGCCCATGCCACTGGAGACTTCTTAGCCTAAAAAACACTCAGTACAAACGTAGTATTCAAAACATCAATTACATTCAGAATGATATTTCAACCATTCAATTTATGATCCAACTATTCATCGATGTAATGCGAATAAAATGAATTACCAGTAAAAAATTTAGAGTTTTATTACCATTTCTATATATCCTTCAATTACACGAGGAATCAACCTCATGACAAGATTAATCCCTCTCCTCCTATTCACACCTTGGTTTATACATTAATACCTCTGAGGAGAATATAGAACTAAATCCTCAATGCAATCAACAAATAAATTTTATAAAACTGGTCGTAGCAGTAATTCTGGAAAAGTTACATCTATTCGGGCATATTTTTCTCCATATTTGTTAACAAATTCCAAAAACTTCTTATTAGAAAACCTTAAATGGCCATATTTGAGAAGTGGGTTTTGAATGGTTTCACTAGATTCCTTATTGATTGATGATAAATGAATCCCAAAATCATCTTCCCAAATTAATAATGGGAATATCGAACTGAGTGCCAGATAGTTTGTTGAAATCTCATAAATCAATTAAATTACCAAAATAGTTTGAAGTTGTTGCTTGTTGGCTGACTACATTCCTAGAATTGTAAATTGTTTGATTTATTCCTTCCTGCTCCACTAAATTCATTCATCTTTTGTTATCTTCTCTTGATTAATCCTGCACATAATAATTAATATTACAAATAGATAAGAAAATAAGTAGAAGAACAATTACCAAGAGACAAGATAAAAAAGAAGTAATAAGAAGTTTCCAAATCACTAGGTAAATTCTAAGTTTTCTTGAAATCTCTCGAGGTTTCTCTTTCATTGAGTGATGGCTAATAAAACATTGCTTGTACCTTCTTTTATGAAAATTGAACTATTCCAACAATATGTTAGTGATATAACAATTATTCCCTTCCCATTTAATGTAATGTGATAATAATCCCAATAGAACAATGGGTCAATGACTTACGTGCTCGGCTAATTATATATATAATGATATGATGCATTCATTAGCCTTTGGACAAAAGGATTATTTGAAGTAGTACTGGAACAAGTTCCAGATTGAGTAGTCAAATTGGTACCAACACCTCAATCTCTTTGATGTCAATCCAAAATGTGGAAACATATCACCAAATGCAAAAAAATTGCTCATTACCAAAAATATGTTATGAATTCATGTCATTCACTTTCCTTGCTTTTAATTAGCAATTTAGAAGAAAAGATAAGCATTTGAAAGTGAATGTAATGATTTATAGTTAAATATGAAATCAAAATGGTGAAATATAGTAGCGAAAGGAGACAATTTTATAGGCCCATCATTCCCCCTAGACCAAAGATATGGCACGTCCTCGTGTCATCAATAAAGTGAATATGTTTTGTTTCATTTAGGTTAATACTCCGGATTATTAACAACGATCGATAAGCAATTCTAGGAAGCCATATTATTATTCTACATAAAACTATATTTTTTTTTTGAAAAAGAAGGATGAATGGTAAGTGATAAGCATGACCAAAATACTTATATATTTTAAGGTTAGAAATATCCCATACATGCTCACTAATACTATATAAGTTATGAGGGTATATATGGTGCATAAATCCTATAGGAAACGAGTCATTCTTGGTTCATGCTTCAAAGAATTATTGTTAGCCAAGGAATATGGATAAATTTTACATTTGAGTTGGTTAAATTTCTATAGTTACTAGTCCCACTTCTAGGATAGTAATATCCTAGGTATAGTTTGAATTAAATAACAGATTCTAAGTTCAACTTACATCTATTCTCTAATGACAAATGAATGACTATGTTAACCATGCATATGTGCACTCAAGTTCTTTGTCTAATTGAGCGATATGCATTGATATATGTTTACTATGTCTCTCTTATCAGGCATTTCCATTCTTCCAGTGAACCTGTTCAGTACACTGACAAGTTTTCCTTGGTACCATACAAGCATAGTCACGCTACCAGTGAGTCTGATTAGTACCTCGATGAGTTTGCTTGTATTTACCGAACTTCCTTATTTATGATTTTACTCGGCATGGACCCGCTTCCAGCAGGACTATTGAGTATCTTGGCGGGTTTTCCTCGTAACTATATAATTATTCCAAAAGATATTAAAGTATGTGGAAGCGGGTTGGTACTAGAGTATATTATGTTTGCTAAGCACATAACTCAAACTTTAAATTTAACCAATGAGTAACATTATTTATAATAGTGTGGAGTTATAGTTCATGCCAAAAGAGAATGACCTAAAGTCGTCCTCTAGTTTCTAAGTCTATCTTCTTCATATAAAATTTCAATATTGTTCCTCCATAGGTAGAAATGCCACTTACTCTCATGCCACTATTTAATAAAAATACTTAAATAACAAGCTTTGATAATGAGTGTGGGGCGTACAAGTGACCTATAGGTATTAGATAGACCTTAAAGTTATGGTAAATCCCCATGATATTTAAATTTGGCCTTGAGCAACATATCTAATGAATATTAAGAAATATGCATGTATGAGTATAAAAAAGATTTTTTAATTTTTTTTGGTTTAGTCAATAGAATTATCTTTTTCTTATTTCTTTTATTGGAAAAAAGCAACAAAAAAAATGCATTTGCATTGATCTCTAAACATACAATTTTTATTTATATACATATTTTCCTATTCTATGTAAGAAGAAATAAAACATTTCTATTTAAGTATATGAACTCTTCCAATGTAACCAATTGCAAATCAAGATGAAAAATATATATTTAACCAAATAAGAAAAATTTGTTGCAGACATTACCTAGATATCGAAAATGAAGCGACCTACTTGTTTATGCATCAGAAGGTGTTGAAGGAAGGAATGGTATTGTGGTCAGGTTACCTCTTGGAACCAACATTCATTGTATATTAGATACTCACCTTCCTTCAACATGTTATGCAGACCCTAGCCTCCTAGATTATTGTTTTTTTAATGAATTTCATATATGTTATTAGGCATGTCGAGACTCCTAAATTTCATATTGTTGTTAATCGAATCTATCCCCCAATTTTCAATTTCGTCTGCAATTTGGAAAGGAATATATTTGTGTGTCTCTTAGTACTTTGGTTCATTTGTTGTGTCATGAGAGGTAGATAAACTCTTAACTGTTGTCAAGATTTGTTATACATAATGAGAAGAATTTCCAATAGATGCTAGGATTTGAGAAAGTTTGCCAAATTAATGGTCACCTCTAAATATATTTTGTTGGTTGTTTTGTCCCTATCTCCCACAAGGATTACTATCTGGGGTTCTTACAATACCCATTTTTTTGTGTGTTTTTAATGATTCTAATCAAGAATACCTACCACTAAAAATATTTTTGCACAAATCAAACACCGTGCACTTTCATGAAATAAAACACACCTACATAAATTAAATTGTGGAAAGTTTACACATCCAAACTTGGAGAAAGAATAGAACAATTGCATAAAATTAAATTGCATGAAAATAAACTACCTAAACTTGTTGAAAGAAAAACACAGTTTCAAGAAATTAAATTAAAACAACTTAAACGCACCTTACACGAAAGATAAACACACTTTTGCATAAAAATAAATCAAACATGCAAAAAAGTAAACACACTTGTGAGAAAGGAACAACAAGGATTTAGGGAAACCCACTAAAGTGGATGCGCCGGGCTAAAACATTATGGGAAATATGTAGTGAGTTTGTCTTTGTGTATTATCGTTTTCACCTACCCCTTGTTGTGTGATGCAAAGTAAACCTATATACCTACACTTCAACCCCTTTAGCACCTCCCTGACAATGCGACAAAAATGTTAGTAAAAATATACACACCAATAATTAGACATTAAACTATCGATCGGGGAGCCGTACAATTAGAGGTGCAAGCACTGTTTGTGTGGGGTCAAAGCTTAAACTGGCCTTATCTAACCTAATTTAACTTGACCTAAAGCAGTAAAACACACAAAACAATCAAACTAGCCGAATCATCTTGGAAGAAACCCATCATAAGGTGACCATATCTACCAAGTTAGGTAAATAATTCCTCCATTAGTGATTGGAACTACTAGAAATCAAATGCAAGAGCTTCAAAATTAAATTAAAGTTAATAAAGAAGATTTCCCTACATACTTCAAAATGAGAGAAATTAAATTAGGTGTTGTGGGTGTAGGTGGAAAACCAATAAAAGAAATATTAAAATCTACCAAATCCAAGGATTTATGTTTCTAATAAATGTTGTTTGCTAAAATACTAGCGAATGTAAAAGCTAAGTACTAAACTAGTTCGAGATGAAAAACTTTACATTACCAAAATCAAATTCTCCAAATTAAAAAAATTCTAAATTCTACAGTCTAAAAATCAAAAGTTCAATTAGAGAAATCATGAATCTTTAAAGAAATCAAGAAACAAAGATGACTCATTGTCGTTTCAGCTAAATTCAAAATTCTTTTGTTCAATTTTTAATGAATTTTACCCACTCTGGAAAAGGGATAAATAAATTTGTATTGTTTTTAAATATGTTTAATAGTCAATTATGAATTCATCCATTTCAACCATATCTTAATGTTCATATTAAATCATTCAAATCCCTTTATATAATCTATATCATTCAAAATCTAAATTCAAAGTTTATCTTTCCTCCATTAATTCATTAACATAGTTTAAATTGAATAATGATGTTCTCAATTATATGCAGAGTAGCTTGGGTTTAAGGTTCATCAATCCACTTTTCAAAACGCCTAAACTTCATGCAATTTAATGATTCACATGCCAATAAATGAGTATAAAAAATGGTTCCCAAACGTTATATATCTCTATGAATTAACCATTCACCTTTTAAAAATCATTTATTTCATTCAGGTTCCATTCATCATTAGAAATAAATTCCTATTTCTGTTTCAATTAAGCTCGGTGCAAAACAAATTCTGTGTAAAACGATTCGGTGTAAAACAAACTCTATTTCAAATAAATTCTATGTAAAATAAACTCTATTCAAATCAAAACTCTATATAAATTAGATTCTATTTAAATAGAATTCTATATGAAATGAACTCTATTTTAAAGTGAATCTCTATCTAAAATAAACCTTTGTTTCAATCAAATTCTATTTAAATTAAATCTTTGTGCACAGATCTACAATAAAATCAATTTCTCTGAATTTAACATGGCGAAGATAAACATAAACTACTAATTAAAACTATGTAATATCTATGAAATCAAATTATCATGAAGTGATTAACAAGGTACAACAAAATGTAAAATGAAATTCTAAGCTATTAAGCTGAGATTAATGGAGTCTATGCTACCTCTTGTGGTGGGAGCATTCCACTAGAGATAAGTTAGCATAAAAAGGCCTCAGTACAAATACGATATTCAAAACATCAATGACATTCAGAACAATCTTTCAACCATTCAATTTCTTATCTAACTATTCATCGATGTAATGCAAAGAAAATGAATTGTGAGTACAAAATGCAGAGTTTTATTATCCGATCTCTCTATCTTTCAATTACATGAGAAACCAACCTGATAACAAGAATAATCCCTCTACTGTTATGCATACCTTCATTTGTACATTAATACCTCTGAGGAGAAGATAGAAATAAATCCCCAAAGCTCTCGATCATTCAACAAATTAATTTTACAAAACCGACCAAATCCCTAATTCTGAAAAAGTTACATCTATTCGGGCATGTCTTTTATCTATATATGTTAATGAATTCCAAAAACACCCATTGTTTGGAGGCAAATGGTCATAATTGTGAAGTGGGTTTTGAACGGTTTCACTTGAATCCCCATGGATTGATTAGAAATGAATCCTTAAATAATCCTCCTGGATTAATGACAAGAGTGCTAGACATTTTGTTGAAATATAAGAAATCAATTAAATTACCAGAACAGTTTGAAGTTGTTGGTTGTTGGCTGACTAGATTCCTGGAATTGTAAATTTTTTTATTTATTTCTTCCTCCTCTAGTAAATACATTACCTTTTGTTATCTTCTCTTCTTTAATAATGCTCATAAAAATTAATATTACAAATAGAAAAGAAAATAATTAGAAAAACAATTACCAAGAAGTAAGATAGAAAAGAAGTAATAAGAATTTCCCCAATCACTAGGTAAATGTTAAGTTTTCATGAAATATCTCCAGGTTTCTCTTTCATTTAGTGGTGGCTAATAAAACATTTCTTTCACCTTTATTTATGAAAATTGAACTATTCCAACAATATGATAGTGATATAACAATTATTCCCTTCTCATCTGTTGTAATGTGATAACCATCGCAATAGAATAATGGATGAATGAATTATGTGTTGGGCTAATAATATTTATAATGATTTGATGGATTCATTAGTATTCGGAAAAAATGATTATTTGTATTTTTTTAATGGAAAATATCATCCAATGCGGACAAAAGATGTTTCCATAGTGTGAGTAATTCAAATCTAGACCAAAACACACTACAGAACAAAGAAACTTTCCCTAGAACTCTAGACTACTTGAATTAGCTGCTCTCATACCTTTTGACAGGAAAATATGAAGGTTTGAACTTGTTATTCTTGGGCTACACAATTAATTAACTAGTAATATACATACAAGAACAAAACCATATGATAGTAACAAGATAATCTACAATTCTATGTAAATGACCAAGGAAATAAACAATAAACAAAGTATAATAATGAGATACACAATTGTTATGGGAAGTAAGCAATATTTCCGTTAATAAAAAATGAAGGAGAGACCACAACCAATCCTTGGTGTTGGGATGTCTTCACAATGGGGTATTTCCTCAAGCTTCACCTTATCTGTAATGAGTCAAGAAAGTCTGATATTATTTGGACATAGTTTGGATGCTATCACACAATATTCCTCCCCTTTGCCATGAGGGAAAGGCCACTATTTAAAGGCCTCAAATATAGAGTGGGTTTAGGATTCAAAGGATAAGTTCAAGGGATCATCCCTAGGAGAGGGGATTTCTAGTTCCACCTATCCTAATTCTTAGGGATGGGGTTCCAAGAAGGAATCTTCGAGGAACCTCTCAAAACTTGTCTTTTTTTCCTTTATAAGTCAATCACCGCACTTTTCATGAGGATGATAGGTGGTGGAAGGGGTAGAACCTATTTCAAGAAGGAAATAGGTGGTATAACTACTCCTTTTCAATGGTCAATGGTGCGTTTCCAGTATAGGTACCACTTGTTGTATAAGGAGAAAGTGCGGTGGTGGCTCAGAAGAAGGAATTACACTTGTTCTCTCATTTTTTTACTCCAATCTCCAAGGAATTTGAGCAATAAATAAAATACCTATATCATAACATGATGGTGATGATAATTAGGTGTAACAAGATTACCCCCAAAGCATGAGGCTAGAGGAAATGGATAGGAAAAATAATTTTACAGAACATGTTATAACGTCGACAAAAAGCTACACAAGTTTGAACTCATCAACAACCAAGATGATTTTGCAGTACATTTACACTTTGATACACATCTAGAATGACTCACAACATGGTTTTATACCAATTAAACACATATCCATGTGAGATATAAACAGTCATGGCTATTGAAATACATCGTAGATCCATGCAAAGAAGGCTTAAATTTGGACATAGCTACAAGACATACACTACATATCTATGCTATACAGACACAAATATGAGCACAACCACAAACACACAATGTTGATCTATGAAATGACTCATACAAAATACTCCATCGTAACCTAGGGAAAGGAAAACATAACAGATGAATTCTCAATAGACACACATGGTCTTTATCCCATTCTCAAGATAGTATGATTTTATTCATGTGAATAAATGTATTGAAGTCGATTATGATATAAACCACTTTATTTTTGGTCAATTATGAGAACTTCTAACAAGTGTGAGGGAAATCACCATTAATGTCAATGATTTCGAAGGTACCCTAGTACATTCCTCAAAATGTGAATAGTTGAACTGATGTCGAACACTTGGTTAAATCTTTTGATTAAGGGGCAATGATGAAATCCTATTGTCAAAAGTGCAGAAAGCTGCCACTAAGGCATGCACATTTCAAGGTACTAACTTGTTTTTAAGACTAATTCCTCGAAGATGTGTTGAACTCGAAAGGAATAGGCTTGTCGAATGAAGGACATGATGAATCCCACATCAACGACACAAAAATAAGAACAAAGTTATGGAATTTGAGTATGGAGTAGCTGTTAGGATTTATAATCCTCCCTTGAACAAACTGTGTATTAGATTATTTTAACCTAACTTAGGAGTTTTATTTAATTAATTGAGTCCACTTGGCCTAATGGGGACACATGTACAATTTACTAGAGTGCGGGGAACACCGATAGAGGCTAACTGCCACTTACTGCACTTGCATGCATCAGTTTAGGATCCTCTTATGCCAATCCCTACATTTTAGGATCCAAGGGGAGTCTCGACACCAACCTCCTTTAGTTAGTTGGAGTTGGAACTAATTAAACTTACTTATTTTCGAGTTATATTTAGTTAGATCAAAATAAGTTTAGCTAGCTCTAGTTATGCATGGCTGCATGTGGATAAGGTGCCTTTTCTTACCTACCACTTTAGTTAGACTGAGTTAACTATTTGTTATTGATTGTGTGAGTTGATTAGACACCTGGAGTTAACCATTTGGACTCCAATATTGATTGAGACATCATAGGTTATCTAGTCAGTTAGGTAGAGTCGCATCTAGTTGAGATATTTGAATTCATTCCTCATGATTTGAATTATTTTCCTTATGTAACAATATTCCAACATCGGATTAATTAATGAAACTGATGTTGTAATTATCTAATTTATACTCATCCGTTTCCAGTGTGGTTTGATTTGTTTAGTGTATCTTCGTTATCCTTTTACTACATCAATAATATTGGACTCATTTATCAATGATCCAAATGGCACAACAATTTTAACATGGTATCAGATCCATCTCAAGCAAGCTTCATGTCTGACTACTCTCCATTGAACACTAGAAGCATCTCGGTTTCCACATAAGTCCCACAAAGGGTACCTTGATTCCTCTGAATTTATTCAGAGTGGCGGTGCAGGCATGACGGACCCTGAGAAAGTGTTCATTTTGAGAGGGAAGTCATGATTCTAACATAGTTCGAATGTTTTAGTGTTTTGTAGTGAAATTATACAGGCGCTACGTAGATTGTGTGAATATTTGTGTTTTTCCAGCCAGAGAATTATGGATTCTCTACCTTCTACTCCTTGGATCCTATCACCCTTCAATTATCTCAATTAAAGGGAAGATATGCATGTTTCCTTGTGCAATGAGGGATACTTCAAGATAATACTTGGAAGGGATATTGAGCCCCATCATCTAGTTGAGAGAAACAATTTTTTGAAGCACATAGATGAAGCTTTTGGTTATCTATGTACTTATATATCTAGATTTATCCTCTTCCACCTTGAAGGTTTGAGGACTCCTAGAAAAGCTTGGGAGAAGCTTGAAGACTTGATTGGAAAAAAATACAAGCTTTGGGGACACATCCTGGAGAATGAGATGGTAGAATTACATCCCAAAAACTTCGAAACAATAGAGAAATTCTTTACTAAATTCAAGTTTCTTGCACTTCAATGCAGATAGTGTGGAATAGAAAGAAAGGATGAGAAAAATATGCTCTCCATTCTCAGCAAACTCGCCTCTGAGTATTATGTATTTGTTTCAATCTTCCATTCCAAAAGGGATTGCTTTCCCGGTTCGAAAATTCCCTCACTTGATTCCTTTTACGAGTCCTTAATACATGAGCAAGAGAAGTTGATTGGGATGGGAGTCATCCAGTCTCCGAAATATCAAGCTCTCCTAGTGATAGACTCTACCAAAGCACAAGATAAAGGGAGACCTAAGGGGAAGGAGCCTAAAGAAGATGATTCTAAGCCTAAAGAGAATCAAAATACTTTTGAATGAGCCTCTGAATATAAGAAAAAGAATAAGTTTGAAAAGAAAAAGTGTCCCTATTGTATGAAAGGTTTTCATCTAGACAACTCATGCATGAAGAAGACCCTCGACTAGTTAAAATATATATGTGTACAGAACAATATTTCCCTTCCACAAGGTGTAGAGATGTATGATAATGAAGAGAGAATGAAGAATATGAGAGATACTTGCATGAAATCCTCACTTCATTGAAGGCTTATTTGACAAATTCTGGAGCATCCAACCACATCATTTCCTCCAGGAAATCCTTCATCAATTTCCCTCTATTAGGAGGACCTAGAAGTCATATGGGAGATGGCTCTAAAATCCCAAATTTTATATAGGTTCACATAAAATCCAGCATGATGAGTTCATGTCCTCTCCTATATAAAAGAAAATTGTTGAAGATGAAGAAGAAGCAGAATTTTCCTCACAATCATTTCGAATTGAAGAAAGTCTCCTTGGAGTGAATCCTTCTCTTGCTGCACCGAAAGTGTATGAGATCTCTGATATCTCATCTCCTCACATGGTTGATCTAGAAGAATACATTCGAATCTCTGTTTTTGAAGAAAAACTCTCCTTCCATTCTTTAGAAAAATTCTCCAGTGATTCTTCTATTTTAAATTATGTGCATAGTTTACCGGTGATTGTTTCACAAAAGGAACGAGAATTTGATTTATCTATATATAATGATGTTTCTGTTGCAGATAAATAATACCATGGATATTATGGAAATAATATCAGACTATAGGAATGATCCATTCACTCTCATTAATATAGAACTTCCAGTAAATTCCTACATGATTGCATGCACCAAAAATCAGAACTTTGGAGAAGGAGAAAATTGTGCATCTACCATATCGGTGGAGAACAATTTTGGATATGATATGAACCTATTTGTATCTGATTTATTTTCTGATCGTATAATATTTGGTTCAGGTTTTAAGATTCAAGAGATTACAGTATTGCTTGCAACTAGTTTCGTCAATTTTGGTGTGACAAATCAAGCACCGCAAGTATCCTTCAATTTTGTTGCTAAGGATTCAATGTTAGTTTTCTTTTATGAGATTGCTGATATTAGATTTTGTGAATTATTGGTTATTTCTGAAGCTATATCCTATTATGGATCTCAAGAATTTTCTCTCCACAGTCCAAAGGATTTTCTACCTACCTTTTTTATCACATGCTCATCTCCTCACATAACTAGTAATGTTAGAGACATTCTACATCCACCTGGACACTTGCTCCTAACACTTGGGGCCAATTTTTTCTCACATGGTTTGATGTTCAAGGCTGCACTATATCATTTTATTGGGTGTTCCTCACATGGTTTGAATTCTCAATCACATTTTCTCTCTCATGAGTTCATTTTAGCCGCTCTACATGGGTCCAGTTTTCATCCTGCAACTATCTATATTCCTGATTCAGTTGAGCATATTATTTTTCTTCCAAAGAGGAAGATTCCTCTAGACATAATCATTCAGTTTGGATTCATAGGTTCACATGCACAGATTCAAAATGCTACTGCACAGAAGAAAAATACTACTTCATTACTGCTGGATAATTCTACAAATTGCAGCAAAATATTTTGCAAGTTTTTAACTTTTTTTTCCCGATTCCTGCTTATATTGAGGGGGGGTTTCCCATGAGGTTTTCCCTTGTTTCCTCGGTTATATTAAGAAACATTTTATATTTTAAATTAGATATGGGTGACTTATGGCTTTGTTTACAAGGCTCGCCGCTGTTTAAGTTAGGATTCAGGGGGGGTGTTAGAATTTATAATCCTCCCTTGACCAAACTGTCTATTAGATTATTTTATCCTAACTTAGGAATTTTATTTAATTAATTGAGTCCATTAGTACCATTGGGTCCACTTATCCTAATGAGGCCACATGTACAAGTTCCTAGAGTGTGGGGAACACTGATAGAGGCTAACTGCCACTAACTGCACTTGCATGCATCAGTTTAGGAGCCTCCTATGACAATCCTTACATTTTAGGAGCCACTGGGAGTCCCAGCACCAACCTCCTTTAGTTAGTTGGATTTGGAACTAGTTAAAATTACTTATTTTCAAGTTGCATTTAATTAGATCACAGTCAGTGCAATTAGCACCAGTTATGCATGGCTTCATGTGGATAAGGCACCTTTTCTCACCTACCACTTCAATTAGACTGAGTTAATTGTTTATTACTGATTATGTGAGTTGATTAGATATTTGGAGTTATCTATTTGGACTCTGATATTGATTGATACATCTTGAGTTAGTAGTCAGTTAAGTAGAGTCACATCTAGTTGGGAGATTCAAATTCATTCCTCATTATTCAAATTTTTTTCCTTATGTAACACTATTGTTACACCTTATTAATTAATGAAAATGATACTGTAATTATCTGAGCTAAACTCATTGGTTTCTTGTGTGGTTTTATTTGTTCAGTGTGTATCTTCATTCTCATTTTACTGCATCAATAATATTGGAATCATTGCTTGATGATCTAAATGACACAACACTTTTAACAGTAGCCACATGACTGAATCAAAGGAAATTGACACAAAATAGAGGTAGGTTTAACTACAAAGGGAATTTCTCAACACACATCTTTCATTTCAACATTGAGTGGCATGACCGAAGACTTGGAAGCATTGACTTGACGAGGAAGATAGCAATACATAATGCGACATTGGACGATGCATTCTTTGAAAAGACTCAAATGACTAACATGACTCATGAAAGTGGATTTTCTTGGAGACAAGCTGAATACCCAAGTGTTTGAATGAAATGTAGATATGTTCCATGTTTAAAGGTGACTAGAAAGATACCATTAATACAAATGAAACATGGTTTTTCTTCCTTTAATTTCCCCATCATGATCGATGAGTTCCTCTTTTGTTTTTAACGAGATAAAAGAAGGTAACAAACGCTTGTTATATCTTATCATAGGATAAGCACATTCTCATATGTTTTTCAAACCTCAGAAAGGAGGGGTTCGTTCTAATAAAGGTTCGTTCGGTGCTTGGTTTAACAAGTCCAATGAAATAAAACTTGGTGGAATTCATGTTTAAAGAGTCTGAACATGACTAAAGAAGACTCCAAGAAGCTCATTTTTCATAAAATTTAGTCTTTGATGCCCGAACAAGTATAAAATAATACTTTGGAGAACTCTTCTAGTCAAAGACTAGAGTATACCCTTCTTGTAAATAATAAATTTGAATTGAAAAAGGGGTAAACTATAGTCCGAAAGACAAACTTTCAAGTACTTTGACAGCGTGGAAAAAAAAAGTCACTTGATGATCTTTTCATATTTCGAGAGTTAGAAAAGATATTAGAGAGGACTCCATTGGGGTTTATTTTTCGTAAACAATTTTAACGAGCTCGAAGAAGCAATAAAAGTAGACTCAAAAAATTAGTTCTAGGGTTTAACGAGCACGGCTACAGTTTTAAAAAAGCACTCAGAAGCTTTTTCGATTTTACCGAGAACGAAAAAGACAAAAAGAAAACTCGTCCATACCCATAAACATCACTCCATAAGTTGTGCAATTATAAAAAATATTATTAGACATCAATTTGATAAAAAAAACTAGGAAAAATAGCACCATTTATAGGTAAAAATAATAAAATTACTAAATAAAAAATCCAAAAAGGTAAATAAAAAGGGGTAAATAGTGAAAAATTGTTAACATTTTGTATTTTTACCCAATCTTAGTGCAGAAAAGGACCTTTTAGAGGTCAAATTTAGAGTGAAAATTGTGAGAGCTACAGGTTTCTGTTCAATAATTGGTCTCGACAAGGTAATTCTTCTCCTCCCAACCTTCAATTTCTCTATTTTAAATTTTGATTTTAGTCCATTTAAGGGTTTTTTTGGTAATTTCCAAGGGGGGAATGCACCTCAGAAGCACAAATCCTTCCTTTTTAGGGAATGTTGGTGCTGGTTTGATACCACAAATTTCCTAAAAGGAAAGTGCAGTGCCACCACTCTATCTGAAAGGACAAAGGGAGGTGGCGCAAACTGGCCCAAAGAAACAAAAAATGAGGCAAAACAAAAAAATTTAGTAGGTTGAAAATGGTTCCAAATGGTTTCTAGTACCTTGTTTTGATTGTTTGACAGGTTTAGAAGGAAAAAATGGTACTATGGAAGGATATATAAGAAAATATGGATGATATCCATGGGGAAAATGACCACGAAATGATAAGCGCACTTCACGAGTGTGGTCTCCTGAATTTCTTTCAAGTTCCCATTACGATGGCCCAAATACAATTATTGGAGCATCTAATCAGGATGTGGAACCTTGTACAAAAACATTTTAAGGTTGGGGATCAGATACTCATGCTGGAGGTGGAAGAATCTATTTTCTTATAGAGACATCGAGGAGGGGAGAAACAATATCACTAACTAATCTACGAGGTGTGGATATCACTACCAAGGGCCTCATTGATCAATACTATTTTCTGGGCACTCAAATGAGCGGGAATAAGATCCCTATAAAAGATGTCATGGACCTACCCTTGAGGAAAATTCTATTTACCATGAAGTGAGTAGTGGGAAGCCATGGGGCACAACAAGATCCACGTATGGTATGGTTGGTCGAGGTGATGGCTTGCCATGATGGTGGTGGGGCTATAGTCAAGTATGGGGCATCATTATTTCATTGGTTGGATGACAAAATTTTGATGATTGAATACTATACTTATGCAGGTACAAACTTCTGTGGTTATCAGGAATTGGCTCTTCCTGAAAGAGATAAATGGGGTGATCTCGTTAAGAAGGACACTAAAATGCATGTTTTAATGTTTTTATGACTTATAATTTTTATGCATGATATTGAGACATATTTTCCTACTATGTAGATGTTGTGGTAGCCAGGCAAATAGGGTCTTCACCTATTGACAGGTGATCCGGTGCTAGATTTGTATACCAGGAGGTCGATGAAGAGTTGCATGAGGTTGAGGATAACATCCATAGGATTACCTTAGACATCCTCGATGTATTTGTAGACAACCTCTGAAGGAGGTATCAACGACACACAATTGGTGTGTCAGGAAATTTCGTTTGCTTGGTACATAGAGTGGCAATGGATATTATGTGCTACCATGAGCATCATTAGGGATTAGCAGAATATGTACACTAAAATCCATGAGATTTAGTTTTTTGTTATTTTATTGTACTGAAAGCTATCATGCTTCATATTAGGTATCGAGACCACATTTTTGTACCCAAAATTATATATATGAGCAGTCTGCACTAGCAATGATTTCACCCGGAAGGTGAGATTCCAGGTGAAATCTTCTGGCCACAAATGGGCCCTGGCATGCTTTCCCCCTCCATCTAGATTCCAAATCCCATGGACTTTAACGCCATCAATCAGTCCATCAACCCTGTAGGGACTTTAACGCCATCAATAAGTCCATCAACCCTGTCTCTACGTTCGACAATGGGGTGGCGTAGTTAATGCAGGTTGGTGGAGAGAGTTCATTGCACTAAACCCCCTCTTGGAGATGCCCAAACTCATTTCGAACACTGCTGTGATACCGCGGGGTTCACTTCTCTTCTCTAGAGAGTTGGAGGGAGTCATATATTAGATCAACTCGGTCCTAGAGTTGGACGTTGTCACACTACAAAACTATGCTGAAGGAGGATCATCGCTTTGTTGAACTCTGCTCTGTTGTCGCACTATGAAACTCTGTCGAAGGAGGATCAAAACTCTACTGAAATATTCTTTGTTTCCAAGATACAAAACTCTACTGAAGGAGGTGAATGTCTCTAGTATTTAATATTCGATTACTTAATCCACCATTGCAGTTTGGATGAGGTATCTGCACAGTTATAGGTTCATCCCTTAGACATTACTTAGTGTCACATTTCAAAGAAAAAGAAGTTGTAGAAAGAGAGAGAGAAGAGGTTTCTAAAGAAGTTGATGGTTTCTGGTGCCATTATGCCAAGTGTGGTTCCATCTCTTCGTCCGTGTTTTGCTCTCTTTTTGATTCGTTTCCTCCTTCATTTTGACAAAACAATGAAATTTTGTACAAAGTCATTGAGAGTTTGGTGCAGAGGTAGAGGTTGGGAATTGATGATGCAAAAATGTTATGGACTTTAGTATATGTCTTCAAACTCTCCCCTCCAATATAAGACAAGGCTTTGAAAACCACAGTGCCAACCACATGTACTAGAAACAGTTCTATATAAATACAACCACGAGCTTGAACATATTGGAGAAGCAGAGGATAATACAGACAAAGGAAAAGAAAGACAAAATCTAAAACATATTATGCAGAAAGTTATTAAAGCGATCTTGACAGTTCTTGAGGAGAATTCATGTCGTGCCAAAGACATTATAGAACTGCAAAAACAGTATGCTGCTCTAATTAGAGGAATAATTGAGGTGGTAAGGGATAGCTGTGAAAGAAAGAGTTGCTAAAGCCTCACCCCTTGAAGACTCAGTCCACTAGTTGAGCGCATCTGTTGTTCTTGTCCAATCAATATCCATTAAATTAATAAATGTAAATATCATGTAACAATTTTCATTTCCTACTACTTATCCATTACTACTATAGATATCAAAAGGAGTAGCATTGTATTTGTGATTAATCTTTGATTCTTTTGTATATCAAATAAATTTAAATTCAAAAAATATCCGGCAGAACTCGAAATCTCACAGCTGGTTTAGAAAAGCAAAGACATCCTGGTAACCTTCCTTTTCTTGTTGAGAGATGCCCAAATTTCAGGTTATGTGGCCCATTTATCTTGGGTAATGCATCCCAATACCTTTAATGCAATGATTGAATTCAAAAATAATTCAAGATATTAATGTCTGTTGAGATGTTTCATTGTAGCTCTCATACTTATAAATTTAAAATCCATAATGATTTTTCGCAAAATTCTTTTCCCTTGAAGCATTCTTCTGGCAATGAATGCATGAAATAATGAAACCTACATCAAGGATAGCATTGATATCCCTTATTGTGTCATTAAAAGGATTTATTTTTCGATTTAAGAAGATGTCTTGCATCTTTAATTGGTAATATTTTTCCGTTTGATAAGGTGTCCCTCTTTGACTGTTGCTTGGCATATTTTGCTTAATATCCTGAAGTTTTTAACAAAATCATTGGATGGATTTGTTACCTGGATGTGATGAAGCTCTGTAAAACAAAGACTATGAAAAGGTATAATATTCAACATTTTCATTGAACATGGACAACTTCATTTTATTGTTTGTACCACCTTCTTTAATATGGAAGAAAGAAGAAAACTATTGTGAATTAATTATTTAACAGAGTTCGTATCCAAAGTGTTTAGAACCTGTTAGTCCAAAACAAATGAGACAATGGATTTTTTTTAATTGTACTCTTCAAGGATGATGGCTTGGAAGATTGTAACTTGACATAAACTGAAAATCCTACATGAAACTCTTTGAATAGAGGTTGTCTGGCTGACATTCTCTTTTCATTGTGATCTTGTTTTCCCTCTCTGTCTTTTCTCTCAGGGGTGTTCTATACTTCATGATTGAGGGCTCACTCTCACTATTACATAATTTTTTGCATTTATTTATGTTTTTTTTGGGAGAATATGATTGTAAAAACTCCTTATTTGGCTATTAATATTTGCTGTACACTTGACCCTCATTGACCCATCTTTTCTCACTAGTAAAAATAAAAATAATTTCTCTCTTTCTCTCTCATTTTCTCCATTTTACTTCTATTTTTTCTAATCTATTATGACTTATAAGTATAAAATCAGACCCCAAGGCGTCGTTTGTCTTTTGCAAGTTATCCAAGCAAATAGAACACTACATTTGACATCTAACCATGTTTCAAGGAACAATGGTTATGAACTGTATACTTATAAATGAAGAAATGTAAGTGGCTTTCATAGGAATCCACCCAAATTAATATAATTAGTCGCTCATATTTAATTATTTGGAATTCACATAGATACTCTAGTAACACCTAGTCATTCTCCAACAGCCTCTGTAGTTGGGGACTTTTTTTTTATAGTTATAATGCGAGTCAATTATTTACCATTGTTTAGAAAGTTTTAGCTATGAACAATGAACAGTTGTAGCTATTCACCATTGTTTAGAAAGTCTAAAACTTCTGTATAAGTAGTAAAGGTTTTCAGCAGCCTTGGGAGTATAGATAGGAAATTGCAAACATTGTATCTATAGTAAAATAATTATTTTTTTGTTAAAGAAAAAGAGATCCCAGACTGAAGTGTGTTATGATAAAATTAGTGAGAACCATAGTTCAGTCTATTAGACCCATTCATTCTGAAGGAGGGAAATAAATTTAAGAGCATACATCACGTTTGATGAATCAATGAATGATTAAATAATAGTAAACAAGTTTGTTATACCTTTGAAGTCAAGTTTCAGCCTATTGTTGTTGCATACTCAAGTATTACTGTTGTTAAAATTGTTCCTAGTTGCAGTTTTTTTGTAGACCTCTTGAGCTTCTTCTAGAAGTTCAAGATTTAGAAGTGTTGTTAGAGAAGAAAAGTAAATATATTGAGGATATCTCTAGAATATCCATTGATGTTTCAAGATATAGTCAAAATAATCAAGGGAGGCAACTTGAGGATATTGATATGGAGAAGCCACAAACACTATCACCTTCAGAGCAAAAATAAGAGAAATTAGTAACAAATGTTTTATCAGTAATAATGGAAGAAGCTTACAATTCCTACGAGGTGACTTTTGTCTTCACTTGTTTTGATAGGATGGATTGTTATAGATGAATGTTGTATACCCTATTCAAGCTCAACTATTCTTTTGTTTCTTGTATCTATTTCATTTTTTAAGTTAGAAATGAAGTTTCTACTTTCTTGTTTAGCGTCTTGAAAAGATGTTTCCAAAGTCTCTGTGTTCAACCACTTTAAATTCACCAAATGCAATTTTTTTCATCTTAGCAAAATTCCAAATTGATCCTTGTAATGCAAGGAGTGGTGAACATTTTATTTTATCCGATGATTGGATGTGAAATTCTATTTTCATCATATTAGGTCCAATGCGTTTGGAACCCCTATCAGACATCCTGAAACAATTAGTGATAATATAACAAATTTAAGTAAAAGGTAACTTTTATTTGAAGAATTTTATATTATAATTTTAGGTTAGCTTGTGTCACTATCAAACAATTTGTTTATTACCCCAAAATGTGTAATTATTTGTAGGAATCCTACAAAGTGGGTTGAATCGACAATTCAACAGGTTTAGAGTCTTACAACTTAGGTCTTTAGGTCATTTAAAATAAATGAATTTAAGTGTCATGTGTGCAACTGTTAAGTCCCACATTGACTCAAACAGGACACATAGGTAAACCTTGTTATATTATGTCCTATTAGAGAAACAATAACAACAAGGAGACAAGTTTACAACTTCAAAGAGACCCTTGAAAAACATTATGAGAAAGTTGACACATCATTAAATTCATTCCATCATTACAAGGAATAGATTTTATCCATGCCTATTATTCTAAAAAATTAGAAAGAAAGAAAACAAAGCAACTATCTCGCCACCAGTGATGTTATAGAAGCTCTTTTTTTAAACTATTCCAATACCTGTTTTGAAAGTTGTCCTTTCTCCATTTCTGTCAGCCAGAGCACTTGAAGGAGATAGACAAGTTGTGCATACATAAACAGAGTACCTACACTATATTTCACTTATAACTTTAACAATAAAAGAAACTAACTATCAGCCTCAAATGTTAGCCCTATTGGTAGATATTCTTATGCGAAATTTCATAGAAGCAAGGATCAAATCTCATGGAGCATCCTGAGGTTTACCAGCAGGTATTTCGACTGGTGCTTTCTACCATCTTCCTTTTGGAGAACCAAGAAGAGAGAAGAAAACCCAGTGGTGCTGGAAAGGTACCAGCATCCTCACTTGGAAATTGGAACACTTAATATGAGGGCGAGTGAGGAACTATATTTCTTAAAAAAAAAAATTTGAAAAAAAAACAAAACCTATAAATATGACTATCTGGAGTAACTTGAAAGCACATTCTCATGCTTCTCCTTGCAACATAAGAGAATTTCAACCAAACTAGGAGGAAAATAGTTCCACCAATTACCTAATGCTTGCAATTAGAATTGTAACACCAATATACTGAATATATCTAGTAATGTTTGTCATGAGCAAGAATCATTTTGTAAGGTTGAAAGAAAAAAAACCCTTTTCCACTAGTTTGACCTATTTATATAACTGTCAAAAGTAAGTTGAAAATAGATTCTCATGCCTCTCCTTGCAATAAAAGATAATTTCAACCAGCCTACGAGGAAAACAGTTCCACCAATTACCTATTTCTTGCAATTCACATTGTAACACCAAGATACTGAACATATCTAGTAATGGATGTCATGAGCAAGAATTATTTTGTAAAAATTACATCCAAAAGTTGTTTCCAGATTACATCACGTCTGCCATGAACACATCAATAAGAACTCAGAATGATTAGACACAAATCTTATTTGGATCAGTTAGATGCCGACACTCGGCATTTACAAGAATATAATTGCATATTTCGTGTCATGATGGACATTACAAAATTTGAAAATTAGTGGATACTTCTGATATAACCTCTCTTGATGATGACTTAAAAATTCAATATGAATCGCTTATAAAAAAGAATGAAAAGAAATCACTTTCCCATTGGAGAATAATATACATTTAAGAATATACTCAATCTTCTGTAGACTTTGAGTCAGGCGGGATCCTAACAGTCCAACTCCAAACTCCACGTGAGTTTTGTCTCTGTGCAACATTTACTGCAGCTTTATCAGAAGCAGATTTTTTATCTACTTCCTTCTCCTAAAAAACTACTTGTTTTAGTTAAAAATGGCATTCCAGAATTCCACCATTTTCTATGTTCTTCCATTTTCCCCTGTACTCTACTCACATTCCATTCTATGGGATATTCCGTTCGTTTTTATTTACTTATCCAGGAAAATATTAATTAGATAAATAATTAGAAAATACAGAAAAAAATTTGAGCATATATAGGAAGAAAACTGTGACAAATAATTTTCAATTTGTCGAGAGAGAGTTCACTAAGCATTAAAGTACGTGGATTTCTTCACAATGAATGATGTTGATAAGTCAAATAAAAATCACATGAACTTAGAACAATAGAGAACACTAGATTATCCATTAGTAATATATACATATTTATGAATTCATTTTCTTAGAAGGAAAGATGTGTTTAAGTAAAGATGATAAGGCCGAAACATAGAACTGCAAATCCCATGATCATCAATATCAGTGATAGGGCATAGTAAAATTACAAAGAATACAAAATTTCTATTATGAGTGATCTTAAAAAATAAAAAGTAATGATGGAAAGTTTTGATGATGTGTAGTATTGATCTAATCTACTCACTCAAAGATCTATACTAGTTTTACTTTCCTATTAGTGTCCTTAGAGTTTACTTTTTTGATGGATACAATGATACAGACTACTAATGCACAAGATGTCCAGTGCTCAACAAGTATCCCTAACAGTTGTCCAGAAACCAGAATTGAGTGAAGACTATTGTCTTCCTACTAACATATTGCTCAAACCTGCAATAGAATAGGACATTAAATGGTATAAATTATTCAAAAATAAGAGGCATCTTCCCACATAAATGTGTAGTAATTATACAGCAATCCAAAGTACATGAACAAAAAAACATTGGTGGTAGATGTTTTTGGCATAACTTCTCTGTAGTAAATCCAACGACAACATTACTCACCTGCACAAAATAAAAATAATAAAAATGGCAGTTGTCTAGAAACAACTTCAAACTTGTATCCAATTTAAAATTATAAAATATGGACAAACAACTATACCATTTTCCCCCTTTCATCTACTATCATTGGATTCTCAACAACCACAGTTTGGGTTTGTGATTGTGTTGGATGCTGCAAAACATACATAAAAAAAAAGTCAACAAAAGACTAAAGTTGGACAATCAAATTTGCTTCGTCTCAATGATATTGATAAAGTCATGTTTTCCCATGGATGCAAACTCCATTATACGCAAGCCTTAATTTATCCTCCCCAAGCACAATTTATCACATAATCTCAATGAATCAAGCTGTTCACCTTACTTATACATGCTATGATGAAGATAATTTTTAACCATGGAAACATTATACAACAACAGAGAATCCATCTTAGAAAACAGTTTCCTTCATTAAGGCTCAAAATATGGTTGGCAAAAGTTTTCTTAGTGGCATGAAAATGCAGCCTGTTTTCTAACTATGCCGACTTCAAACCACAGAGAAGTGCTCAAGAAAGGCCAAAAAAATATTTCCAGACTAATAAATCAAGATGTTAAAGAGAAAAAGAAAGAAATAAAAAATATATTAATCATGCAATTAGAAGACAAATCATGTGATACAGAGGCCAAATTATCCAGGGAGAGTTTGGTGCTTCACCCCTTTGACTTGAAACTACCTTTAGGCTTGTTAACTACCTCCACAGGTTGCAGAAGATAGCAGACACTCTCTCAAGATGGGATAGACACCCTTTCTTAACACTCTGTTCCTCTGAGAGGCTAGTACCCTAGGAATGATCAATTGTTGAATACATGATTATGTTGGTTTGCAGAGGCCTGATCTTTGTACAGACGGTTGATTGCAATCATTTCATATCCTCGTATAGGATTTCTCCTATACCCTCATATAGTACATCATTATTCCATTAAAAATTAGTTCATTTAAAACATCATTCTTCCCACTCTCCATAACACATATTTCATTTAAAAATCCTAAGAAGAATAAAATGCCAACACACAGTTCAAACCACTGATCATAATCTCTGTGTGCAACTATGAAAAACAATCCAACCCTGCCAAAAACTATAGCATGGTCATCGAGGTAGCTAATCCTGATGTCTACACTCCTGAATAAGCTCTCTGAGTTAAAACAAGTCCAACAGAAATCCACAGCTGAAACAATAACACAAGTGCATGCTTCCACGACCCACCAAGAAATATCACCTCACAACAGCTACAGATTTCAAGTGTATAAATAACTACTATGACTTGCACTGTGTTAACCTTCAAACTAGTAGTCTTGAATAAGAAATGTCATGCAACTTTAATGCTAGTCATATGTAAGCATATGGGAGATGTCTAGGACCAATGTTAGCACAACCTAGCCTCTCAACTTCTATGGGTAGATCTTATACCCAGGGGAGAGGACTTAAAGATGGCTGCAAAATCCAAACAAACAAATACCTTTCCAATACCCTTATAGCATAGATCAATGCCTTGTCTAGAGTCAAATAACTAATAGTAAAGATAACTAGATCTGAAAAAGGAGCCAATTCCACCATGTAGATTATCATCAGCAAACATTCAAAGCTTTAAGATCAATCAGAAAATAAGATATATTGTTCATGCATTGCAAACAATGGTACAGAAAATAACAATCCCTGCAGGTTATGACCAACAAATATTCAACAGCTTAGCAAAGTTTAAAAACCATAGCATATTTCAAATCCCTATTTATCCATAGAGAATAAGATTCTAAAGTTAAGTTGTCACATGTTTATTACATTACATGAATACAGGTGACATTATCAGTGTTTGTATCCCTTCTAAATCACTGAAGAACAAAACGAACTGTGCAATATTGCCAATATTTGTACAAAATTTCAGCGCACATAAAGTAGTTAAAGCTACCTTTGGTGCTGCCATCCTCATGTGATGCCAGCAATCAAATTATTTCACTTTATGTTAAAATGTGGTATTGCATTTGTAGATATACCTTTCTTTCTCTTTGCAAAGTGATCTTTTACAATCAACCAAGCATGTTCAATAGGAGGATGGCCTTGCATATCTCCATGGCCTTGGATTAGAGCCAAGAACAGGGAGTGTTGCACATTTGCACACATCAACACACCACACGTTAAAGAACAACAATGTATAAAGGGTATTTGAGAAAGAGTTCTGTTACCACCTAACTTGTACTTAGTGTTTTTTATCAAGTGAGCCTGGTGAACCGGACAAGGATAACTTGTTTGGACTTCAGAAGACCTTTGGAAGTACTTCTGGGAAGTGCTTGTTGTACTATATCACATGTTCATATCCCATGGGGGAATTGTAATAAATGTTCTAGCATGATAGTGTCTATAAAAGACTCAGTCTCTTAGACTTTATTTGTCAATCCGGTCAGCCCAAGGTGTTTTTTCGCTTGGTTATTATTGGTTGTTGAATAAACGACTGATAATTTCTGAGTTTTTCACTCCATACCTCCAAAGTTGGGGTGGTCGGCTTGGAATTTAGGCCTATTGAGGTTATTAGAGTCTATGTGTCAATGTATAAACATGCTAGACATCATGGTCAATTCATACGAACATGTCTAAGTCCCCCTAGGTTTTTTCAAATTTTCAAATTTTTAGTTTTTTCAGTGTTTTTTTTAAATTTAATTTTTCCAAAACTTAGGCTTATTTTTTAATAGTTTAATTGGAAAAATTGATTTTGTAATAAAAGTGGGCCAAATAATCTGTTTCAGTCATGTAGGTGCTCATTTTCAAGCTAAGGGAACCATGTAAACCCATGGACCCACTATTTCCTAGTTTTGAGTGATTTTCCATCACTTAGGTAAGAAAGCCCCAAAAATCAATTATTGATTATTTTAATTAATAAATTGATGAATAATGGAGCAAATCCAAAATCATAGATTAGTGGATTCTCAGCCGATTTGATTGAAATTAGTCAGATCTAAATTACATTGACTGTATCTAACAAATCCTTGACTGAAGGAGGTGATCAAATAAGATCCAGAGTTGATCTTCAGCAGTCTTTATGGGGAATTGCACCCTCTCTCTCTCCTCCACATGTGTGGACTCTCCTGGATGCTCTGTGGACTGATGTGTCGGTTTATGGGTTGATGTGTCAGCTCAATCAGCCCCCCGGTTGACAAGTAGGCTCATTTCAGCTTCAGATCTGCATTGATTGACTCTCCATCAGCTGATTTGATCTATCTCCTTGGGATTTGCACCCTGCTTGGGCTGGATCTCTTGGTTTTTGTATGTATCCAAGCATAAGGCTCCTCTTCCAAGCTAGTTAGAGTTGGATTGAAGGGATTGCTATTGTAATACTATTTTAATCTTTTGATTGTTGAAATAAAGAATATTTGGAGGCCAAATGGTGTAATGCTCTCATATGTGTGGATTAAGCATTGTCTTATGGCTATTGATGTTGCCGACTCTTCTCTCAATTTCTGCATCTGAACCCTGTCTGGCTTGAACGATTCAGTTGAATCAATAGGAGTATAGTTGGGAAAGTAATGTTACTTGTTTTTCTTATATCTCATAGCATATATGTTAGAAGATCTAGATTATACATGTTTAATAAGTTTATTTGCATGTAATTCTTGTCTCATTTTCATATATATATCCAGATCTCATGAGGTTTCGTGCAGGATTGTGTGTTTAGCTTTCAGTTAGCAAGGATTGGATGAGCTATGGATCTAGTTTGACTCCAATGTACATCCAAAATATTTGTGAATACATTGCCCCTCCGTATTCCACTAACAAGTTTCCATTGCAGATCTGCTTCAGTAACAAGCACTTCTCTTCTCCTTTTCCTCCTTCAAAATCAATCTTTTTACCTGGTTACTTTGTTCACAGCTTTGATATTGTTTATATCTATGACCTTAAAGTAAATTTAACATGGATATATCTCCTCAAAGCCCATAATCTAGATCTTGTTCTTAAAACTTTTCATAAGCATTCTAGTTCTAGCTTTAGGGAAATCGTCCTTTTTGCATGGAATTTTAAAGAGAATTTGTAGCTTGCATGTATTAGATTTCTATTTTCTGTTCTAAAAGATAAATCTAGCAATCAGTGCACATCATATTGGCTGCCTAAAAGGCAAGCCAAGTTCCCAAGGAAAGCTTGCTTTCCTTGGTTCCTTTTTTACCTTTTTAAACTAGTTTTAACTTAGCTTTTTTTTTGGTTAAAAGTAAGCTGACCCAAAGGTACTTTCAGAGTGATTTTGGGAATATTTCAGTCTAATAAGCTTGCTGGTTTTTATAAGGTATAAAATAAAATAAGAAGAGCTGCTGTTCGAAAGTGACTTTTGGGCCTTTTGAATCCCCCCAGGGGTCTCCCTTTTTGACCGAAATCTTTAATTTTTGCACTTTGTAAGCTCTTGGTTTCATTATGTATAAGAATCAAGAGGCATCATATTATTTTGCTGATATTGTAACCCCTGGTAATAAAAATAATTCTGAATAGGCTCTTTCGAGCCCATTCCCCATCCCCCTTGGGGGGATTTGCGTCCGTGTCATTTTTTTTTGTTTTCATTCATCTTTTTCAATCTAGTGTAGTTCTAATCTACAGGGTAGTATACTTTGTTTTATTATCAATTCCATATTCCATATCTAAAGTTTCAAAGTAAATCAATACTTACCCCACGACTTCCCGATTGACCCGAAAGGGGAAAGAGATGCGTGGTAGGACTAATTAGAGAACCAACATTGTGTATCTTGGTTTTATTTTCATCAACTATTTCTTTAGCTTTAATAAAATTAACCCCTCCTCAATTCCTTGATTGAGATCCATTTGGATCGAAAGAGGTTCCTGGAGGGTTTTCTTTTTAACAAGAACATCCATCTCAAAATTTACTAAAATTGACAAGACTCCGGTGTGTATGCAATGCACTTGGCTGCGGTTCATCCGATCAGTCAAGCTGTATCAAAAGTACTTGAGTGACTAGAATAATTAGGATTCACTCTCCCAAATTGACAAACCATTAGGTGAAAATACAACACCTAGATCAAACCATTACGGTGGCAAAATACCCAAAGGAAGCGAGAAGTCCTGAAAAGTGACCTTGGGGCGTCGATCTCTATCACACCCTAACGGGTGCGTTATGAAAAATAGCCCCAGAGACTCCATTCAGCCCACATATTCCTTGTGGGTAGCCGTGAAGGTTTAGCTTTGGACATACTCCAAGTACTCTCGGGTATATCTGGAGTCCACCCCTTCGCCTAATTTTAATCAACTCATATTTCACATTAACTTAAAACGTACCAAGAGGCAATTGCAAAACATTCACTCCAAGCACATGCAAGTACATTGATTTTCTTCTGACTCCATTTTAAGGCATTGGTTATTTTCTTGCTATATATATATTGTGTCTCAGCGTTGTGCTTTCGTGCGCTCATTTTGTATCTTGTCATCTATGGTTGTTTATGGTTAAATTTCAAACTCCTAAGTAATTCATTCAGTTTAACATCACCATACTAAGTAATTATCCTTAGTAACTTAACATGGTCTACCCCCTTGGCTTCATTAGGAGTTGAGCCTAAACGGAGGAGTCAAGAACAAGGTGACAACCTTGACTTGAGACTTTCCCCCAAGGACACACTGAGTGGCTTGAAGATTTCTGCCACGTGAACCAGGTGTGTGAAAGGTGACAACACTTTTTGGCGCCGTTGCCGAGGATAAATATTTTTATTCCCAAGTATGACTTTTGTTTTCTTCCTTTTTTGTTTTTGCTTTGTTTGATGAATGCTTAGAGTAGATCTTTAATTTTCATCTGGCGACTCCACTGACTTTTTTTTTCCAGTTTTTATTTTTACAAAGAAAAGGAAAAAATAATTTTTGTAAAAAGATTTATAAATGCTTATTTTTCTTTTTCACATGGCGACTCCATTGAAGGGATAAAACCCTGTTATCTCATAAACTTGTGAAGTTTTGTTGTGTGTAGATGAGCCCACGTGACATGTTAAAACCTTTAAAGTTCATCACTTGAAAGCTCCACCTTTTCAGTACAAGGTTTGATCGTTATATCAAATGCATACTATTAATTTTGATATGGATGAATTAAAGGAGAAATATGGTGCTCAGTTAACCGTAATGTTTCAGCCTATCGATTTCTCAAACATCCCGGGTTTTCCTAACTGTTGTGATGGTTTGGGGGAAGCATATAACTGGCTTCCGACATTTCATGGAAATTATGGTGATTCGGCCATCTGGCATGTCAAATCTTTCCTTCAGTTGATTGCTGACTCCAATATTCTTCATGAAGACAATATGATGGAAATGTTTGCTAGTACTTTTCGGGGTGAGGCCTGTTGTTGGTTCTATCTGGGTATTCCTAATAAATGTATAACTTCTTTTCCAAGCTTCCTTTGGATGTTTTTAGAGCAGTGGCATGATGGTAGGGGTAGTATGAATGGTTTGAAAATTTTCCTTGAAAATATTTGTACCTTCTACCTATCTAGGATAGAGTATTACATGGAAACATATGATGGACCTTTTGCCATGATACAAAGTATTGAATACTTGGAATCACTTCTTGAACATTTAAGTGAAGACGAAATCCATGATACTCCCATCAAAGAGTTTCCTCATAGTTATTCAAGAAAGGAAGTAATTAAGCAGCTTATTAAAGAATATGAGGTATCTCCCAATAAACAACAATATTTTGAGGAAGGGAAAATCCAGGATGATCCTATTGAAGAGCTTCAGGAGGAGCCCATGATGGAACACATTGTTGAAGACTCTCCTCATGTCACCATAGCTGAAAACTTCGAAGATTTGAGGTATTCTCAAGTGTGTTGCAATGTCGATATTTTTCCAGAAATCCCTCTAGAGAAACCCACTGAGCAACACATCCCAAGTGGTCCCATTGAATCTGTCCAAAAACTTTCCTTGATTGAAGATAATATTGAATATCCTCTTCATGATATCATAACAGAAGCCTATAAAGAAACCTATTATAAGATCAGTACAGTGTGTGGTGACACTAGACCTTGTTCTCGTCCTGTTGATGAAGGTTTGGAAAGTTTATTTCCTTGTAACATTTTATCTGAAGAAGATTGTTATGAATACAAGGAAGACATGGATAGGCAGGAGCATGATGCCATGGATGAAGAGTCCCCCACATATGACATGGATGGGAGTGATGACTATTGGAATTTCATAGATAATCCAAATTGTGAAAATCTTATGGAGAATCCCATCTAGGATATGTCCAATAAGGGGAGTGTCTATTGAAAAATTTGTGGAATTCCAATCTACGATATGTCCATAGAGGGGAGCAAGGATCTGGATGCCTGGAAAAACCTTAGTATGGAAGAGGAGCATTCAGAATTTTCACGTGATCATTCAGGGTCATACCATGCAGAGCCCCACAAGTGTATTAGTAATGAAGAAATTGAGAAACAGTATTGTGAAAAGTCAGATGTGATGCAGTCAGTGGAATATCAGTCTCAGCCATCTTTTTCACATATAGAGGTTCCTTATCATTTGGAGCTGCTTGGAGCTTGTGCAACGAGTTATCATTTGATAAGCCCCGGTGATTAGTATAATGATGTAGTCAGTCTGCCTCATCATTCTGCTTGGTATATCAGTCCTATCCAGTCATGGATAGAAGCAACCTGCATGAGCACATACAAGTTGGGGAAGAATTTTTATGACATTATTCATGCCTATGATCTCCCATCCATCCTGCCCATTCTGAATCATCACGCAGGTTTGCAATTTCTGAATAAGGTATCCTTACTTTGGCTGGTAACCAAAGTCAAGGAAAATTCCTTTTATGTTAATAAAATGCTTAGGTGGTTACATTGGATTTCTGATTACACTTAACCCCTTTTATATCATGCTTAGAGTAGGAAAATAAGCTCCTTGAAAGAGAGCATTTACTTTCTGCATTTCTATTTTATACTTAGCTATAATAAAACGTTGCTTCTTTTAGTTAGTTACATTTATTTTGTTTAAATAAATCAGCTTAATGGTTCATTTGGGTTTTTTATAAAACTTGTGCTACTGAGGTTTTTCTTGTCAAGTTAAGAAGTTTTTACAGGGTATATAAACCAGAGATTCTGGTGTTCTCGTATCCTCTCCTTGCCTTAAAGACTAGATCGAGCACATGCCCCACAATTGGAGCTAGAATGTTACCACCTAAGTTGTACTTAGTGGTTTTTTATCAAGTGAGCCTGGTGAACCGGACAAGGATAACTTGTTTGGACTTCATAAGACCTTTGGAAGTACTTCTGGGAAGTGCTTGTTGTACTATATCACATGTTCATACCCCATGGGGGAATTGTAATAAATGTTCTAGCATGATAGTGTCTATAAAAGACTCGGTCTCTTAGACTTTATTTGTCCATCCGGTCAGCCCAGGGTGTTTTTTCCCTTCGTTATTATTGGTTGTTGAATAAACAACTGATAATTTCTGAGTTTTTAACTCCATACCTCCAAAGTTGGGGTGGTCGACTTGGCATTTAGGCCTATTGAGGTTATTAGAGTCTATGTGTCAATGTATAAACATGCTAGACATCATGGTCGAGTCATATGAACATGTCTAAGTCCCCCTAGGATTTTTCAATTTTTCAAATTTTTAGTTTTTTCAGTGTTTTTTATTAAAATTTAATTTTTCCAAAACTTAGGCTTTTTTTTAATAGTTTAATTGGAAAAATTGATTTTGTAATAAAAGTGGGCCAAATAATCTGTTTTAGTCATGTAGGTGCTCATTTTCAATCTAAGAGCACCATGTAAACCCATGGACCCACTATTTCCTAGTTTTGAGTGATTTTCCATCACTTAGGTCAGAAAGCCCCAAAAATCAATTATTGATTATTTTAATTAATAAATTGATGAATAATGGAGCAAATCCAAAATTACAGATCAGTGGATTCTCAGCCAATTTGATTGAAATCAGTCATATTTGAATTAGATTGACTGGATCTGACAAATCCTTGACTGAAGGAGGTGATCAAATTAGATCCAGAGTTGATCTTCAGCAGTCTTTATGGGGAATTGCACCCTCTCTCTCTCCTCCACACATGTGGACTCTCCTGGATGCTCTATGGACTGATGTGTCAGTTTATGGGTTGATGTGTTAGCTCAATCAGTCCCCCGGTTGACAAGTAGGCTCAGTTCAGCTTCAGATATGCATTGATTGACTCTCCATCAGCTGATTTGATCCATCTCCTTGGGATTTGCACCCCCCTTGGGATGGATCTCCTGGTTTTTGTACATATCCAAGCATAAGCCTCCTCTTCCAAGCTAGTTAGAGTTGGATTGAAAGGCTTGCTATTGTAATACTGTTGTAATATTTTGATTGTCGAAATAAAGAATCTTTGGAGGCCAAATGGTGTAATGTTCTCATATGTGTGGATTAAGCATTGTCTTACGCCTATTGATGTTGCCGACTCTTCTCTCAATTTTTGCATCTGAACCCTGTCTGGCTTGAACGATTCAGTTGAATCAATAGGAGTATAGTTGGGCAAGTAAGGTTACTTTTTTTTCTTATATCTCATAGCATATATTTTAGAAGATCTATATTATACATGTTTAATAAGTTTATTTGCATGTAATTCTTGTCTCCTTTTCATATATATATCTAGATCTCATGAGGTTTCGTGCAGGATTGTGTGTTTAGCTTTCAGGTAGCAAGGATTGGACGAGCTGTGGATCTAGTTTGAATCCACTGTACATCCAAAATATTTTTGAAGACATTGCCCCTCTGTATTCCACTAACAAGTTTCCATTGCAGATCTGCTTCAGCAACATGCACTTCTCTTCTCCTTTTCCTCCTTCAAAATCAATCTTTTTACCTGGTTACTTTGTTCATAGCTTTGATATTGTTTATATCTATTAACTTAAATTAAATTTAACATGGATCTATCTCCTCAAATCCCATAATCTAGATCTTGTTCTTAAAAGTTTTCATAAACATTGTAGATCTAGCTTTAGGGAAATCGTCCTTTTTGCATGGAATTTTAAAGAGAATTTGTAGCTTGCATGCATTAGATTTCTGTTTTTTGTTATAAAATATAAATCTATAAATAAGTGCACATCATATTGGCTTCCTAAAAGGAAATCCAAGATCCCAAGGAAAGCTTGCTTTCCTTGGTTCCCTTTTTACCTTTTTTAACTAGTTTTAACTTAGCTTTTTTTGGGGTTAAAAGTAAGTTAAACCAAAGGTACTTTCAGAGTGATTTTGGGCATATTTCAGTCTAATAATATTGCTGGTTTTTATAAAGTCTAACAGAAAAGAGGAGGAACTGCTGTTCGAAAGTGACTTTTGGGCCTTCTGAATCCCTACAGGGGTCTCCCTTTTTGACTGAAATCTTTAATTTTTGCACTTTGTAAGCTCTTGGTTTCATTCTATATAAGAATCAAGAGGAATCATATCAGTTTTCTGATATTGTAACCACTGGTAATAAAAATAATTCTGAATAGGCTCTTTCGAGCCCATTCCCCATCCCCCCTGGGGGGATTTGCGTCTGTGTCATTTTTTTTTGCTTTTCATTCATCTTTTTCAATCTAGCGTGGTTCTAATATGCAAGGTAGTATACTTTGGTTTATTATCAATTCCATATTCCATATATAAATTTTCAAAGTAATTTAATACTTACCCCGCGACTTCCCGATTGACCCGAAAGGGGAAAGAGATGCGTGGTAGGACTAATTAGAGAACTAGCATTGTGTATCTTGGTTTTATTTTCATCAACTATTTCTTTATATTTAATAAAATTAACCCCTCCTCGATTCCTTGATTGAGATCCATTCGGATTGAAAGAGGTTCCTAGAGGGTTTTCTTTTTAACAAGAACATCCATCTCAAAATTTACTAAAATTGACAAGAATTTGGTGTGTATGCTCTGCACTTGGCTGCGGTTTGTTCGATTAGTCAAGCTGTATCAAAAGAACTTGAGTGACTAGAATAATTAGGATTCACTCTCCCAAATTGAGAAACCATTAGGTGAAAATCCAACACCTAGATCAAACCATTACGGTGGAAAAATACCCAAAGGAAGCGGGAACTCCTGAAAAGTGAGCTTGGGGCACCGATCTCTGTCACACCCTAATGGGTGCGTTATGAACAATTGCCCCAGAGACTCCATTTAGCCCACATATTCCTTGTGGGTAGCTGTGAAGGTTTAGTTTTGGACATACTCCAAGTACTCTTGGGTATATCTAGAGTCCACCGCTTCGCCTAATTTTAATCAACTCATATTTCACATTAACTTAAAACGTACCAAGAGGCAATTGCAAAAAATTCACTCCAAGCACATGAAAGTACATTGATTTTATTTTGACTCCATTTTAAGGCACTGGTTATTTTCTTGCTATATATATATATATATATATATTGTGTCTCAGCATTGTGCTTTCGTGCGCTCATTTTGTATCTTGTCATCTATGGTTGTTTATGGTTAAATTTAAAGCTCCTAAGTAATTCATTCAGTTTAACATCACCATCTAAGTAATTATCCTTAGTAACTTAATAGGGTCTACCCGCCTTGGCTTCGTTAGGAGTTGAGCCTAAAAGGAGGAGTCAAGAACAAGGTGACATCCTTGACTCGAGACTTGCCCCCAAGGACACACCGAGTGGATTGAATATTTCTGCCACGTGACCCAGGTGTGTGAAAGGAGGAAACAAATTCAAAACATAGCATTTTCCAAAACTTGTAGATATCCAATTGGAGAATTGTCACTATAGACAGTATTGGCATGTAAACGAAGATGGGTATGCAAAATTTGATTACACCAATATGAGAGTTTCATCAAACCTACCTGGAATAGTAAGAAATTTTGGATTGTCTTACATTTCCCCATGGCCTTGGGTTGGCACCCTGAAAAAGGAGTGTTGCGCCTATGCACAAATCAACACATCACATGTTAAAGAATAGCGATGCCTAAATAAAGGGTAATTGACATATAGTTCAAAAGATGGAAAAAAATACAGTAACCAAGTCTTGGAAAAAAATCAATGTGTTGGAAATGGTGTTGAAAGCATAGAGTTTTGCAAACCTTGCATATCACTAATTCAATACTTGTGAAGTAGTTGGGCATGTTGCTTCTCCGTATGGATTTGAGTTGACCACAAGGGAGTCGATTGTTGAACGTCTGCAAACATGAGCACAACAAACATATATGAAACATATGTTATTTCAAATAAATTGCTTTCAAAACATATGAAAATTCCATTGAAATGTACCTGGCATGGCAGGAAACTTTGGATACCCTTGCATTTCCCCATGGCCTTGGATTGGCGCCACGAAAAAAGAGTGTTGCACCTCTGTACACATCAACACATCACTTGTTAAAGAATAGTGATGCCTAAATAAAGGGTAATTGATATAGAGTTCAAAAGATGGAAAAGAAAAAAGTAAGCCAGTCTTGCAAAAAAAGCAGTGTGTTGGCAATGGTGTTGAAAACATAACATTTTGCAAACCTTGTAGATCACTAATTGGAGACTTGTGAAGCAGTTGGGCATGTTGCATTTCCCCATGGCCTTGGATTGGCGCCACGAAAAAAGAGTGTTGCACCTTTGTACACATCAACACATCACTTGTTAAAGAATAGTGATGCCTAAATAAAGGGTAATTGATATAGAGTTCAAAAGATGGAAAAGAAAAAAGTAAGCCAGTCTTGCAAAAAAAGCAGTGTGTTGGCAATGGTGTTGAAAACATAACATTTTGCAAACCTTGTAGATCACTAATTGGAGACTTGTGAAGCAGTTGGGCATGTTGCATCTCCTTATGTCTTTGATTTGACACTAGGGGAGTGTATTTTTCAACCTCTGCAAACATGAACACAACACACATATATGAAACATATGTTATTTCAAAACATGCGAAAACTCCACTGAAATGTACGTGGCATGGCAGGAACGTTTGGATGCCCTTTAATTTCCCCATGGACTTGGATTGTCACCACTATTGTCAATTTTTACACCTCTGCAAATATAAAGACATCAATGGTAAAGAATGGTGATTCCTAAACATACTAATCTAAACCCATTACTCTCGTCGATCTTTGAAAGTAACCTGGGACCATAGACAGTGCTTTCTTTGTTGGAGGATGTCCTTGTTTTTTGAGGTAGTGAAACTGAAATGGTTATTCTTCTGATGCAGGTACATTCAAATCAATTTCCATTCCATTGTGTTGTTTTTTTCTTCTTTGTTTATTTTTAGGGCTTAGGAATCTCTTCTTCCTCTTCAAAGACATGTCAAGAGTATCCACCCCAACTATGAATTCAAAATCCATAAGGTGTTGCTTGTTGGCGTCTTTCAACATTTGTTTCACCATATAAGTCAATTGTTTCATCTTGGTCAATGTGGCAAGGGGGCTATTTTGAATCAACCTCAAGTATCTAAACAACTCCTCCCTAGCGAAATGAAGTTCCTGTGCATCTCCGTCAACACTATCGATGGCCACAATATTAGTGCTGAAATCTACACTATGGTTGTGGGGCTCTATACTTATGTGAGGAATCTCATTGAATGTGTTAGCCATTGCATCCCGATGACATAATGGTTCTGAATTGCTTGAGTTGAAATATAACCAATTGACCTTTATGGCATGCTTGCAAATATTCCAACGAATAGACCATGGGAATTCACACTCTATAAAATCTACATGATACCGATTCACAAGGTATTTCTTATTGGGAATACTTTGAATCCTCTCCTAATAATCTTGAGGTGTGCTCTCATGAGGGAAACACTCATCGTCCGACATTCTTCTATCATTTTCCATGGATGATTCAAATTTCTTCTCTTTCTTATAATTGTTCAAGTATCCTTCCTTTTTTCAAAATTTCCTTGAATCAATAATAAGGTTCAACACTTGTTAAGAGCATGCATAGCAACTAGTGCATCCTATGAGCACACTTCTTCCTTCGATCACATAGAAAGCTGGTCTTCAGGTAACAATGATATGACTCAACAACATTGTTAGTCTCTGATCGGCATGAGGGTAATCTCGACATCCTTTCACCCACATCCCTAGTTGTAAAGAACCAAGTTAGCGTAGGTAAATCAATCTTTATGAAAGACAAAAAAAAAAGGAGAGTTTGTCCACTTACGAAACTTGTCCCCGGTAACCCAATTCTTGTGGAAGTATTCTAAGAATTTTTTTTGTCTGCAAATTTGTTAAGAAATCCATGGATTGCATCATCCACATCATCAATGGAACTATGTTTCATGATGAATCCTAATTCATTGAACATATCATTTTCTTTTTCGTTATTGCAGACCAAACTGTTCACATTTTTTTCCACGCCCTTTATACATGCCAGACACACAAGATGACTTCACACCCTGTGATACTCCTACCATATTAAATGCATTTAAATGTGAGTTTCTTAGAATAAATGCAAGATATATTGTAACATAAGAATATTAAAGTTACCTCAAAGAAGAAATTTCATCCAATGCATCATCAACCATGAAAGCATTGACTTTCCAATCAGGACGGATTTGGTAGAACTGCTGCATGAGCTGCTCCAACCATAATGTAATATCAACTTATGTATTTTGTTAGGCTACAACCCATGCTACAGGAACTCCGCTTTGTTGTTCATCAAATTCCATGAGTGTGTAAAGCTAATACTGCCATATTCAAAGAACATGTAATGTCAAATTCAAGTCATCGATCATATTGAATGGCTACAATTCAAATATGCATATTAAATCATTGACATTCAACTTAATCCTTATTTATTTGTACTAAACATTGACTCCATGGCTATTATTCTATTTTGAGATAACTTGACCAGGGTATCCAACATCCATTTTGTTTGAATTCCCATTATGAAAGGGACACCTGGACCATTGGATTTTTGGTGAAAAAAAAATATTTTGGTTTGTTTTGATACCATAAGTTGATGCTCATTTGATATTTTTGGTGGATTTAGTATTTTCCCTTCATAAAACAACTATATATGTTGAAAATATATTTCATAGATAGGAAGAAATCTCTATCTTGAATTGTTGGATCCATGTCAACATGCCTGTCGATGTGCATTTTATATGATGAATCAATGGACACTCCCAAAAGGTAACAACTCTCCACATAGGAAACGATGTCCTTCATTAGCTTTGGCTTATGCAATGTCCTCGCCTCACCTGAGGTGTCAAGTTTTCAATGACATGTCCATCCTTGTTCATCTTCATGCTCATACATATTGTAATTCAATATTGCTATATGAGTACTTTGAACCATAACTTTTACAAAGAAGTGGTATTGGCAGCCCCTCTTTGTAAAGTCTTTCATTTAGCTAAATGCTCTCCTCTTCTGTTGTTTGGGCCATATGATTATTGATAACTACACAGGGAGTTTTGAAACTTTAGTAAAAACTATGAATGATAAATGCAATATGAAGACTATTATGTAGAGAATGCACTCTCAAAATACTTACAATTTATATAGTAAGGCAACACTATTCCTTTCTCTAGGTTGTTTTTTTTTGCAGCATAGGAAAGTACATGGGTTTTCTTCCTCCCCTCTAATAAAATCAGCAACTCTACGTGAAAGGACTTGTTAGAATAATCCGTCAGGATTATTGTAAATAAATAATAGGAATATGAATAGCTAGGAAGGCGAAGAGGCTGGTAACCAACCGCCTCATGAAATGTATAAATACAGGCATTTGCATTTGAATAAACAATCAATCGGGAGTTATACCTAACAACTGGTATCAGAGCAGGCTGTCTGCCATAACTCCTGCTGCATTTCTGCCCATTCCTGCCATTCCATTGCCAGACTGCTCCATCAGTCTGCCAGTGGAGTCACATGCAATGTATGCGTTACTCCATCTGCCTGTGTTTATTCTCTGCTGCTAAAAGCCAAACCGTAAGTTTGAATCTGTATATGGTGTTATCCTTGCGTTGAAGCA
>LPNX010377880.1:0-23305 GCA_001517045.1 Pseudotsuga menziesii | reverse complement strand
TCATGTAGAGGCCAAGACAGTCCATCTTCGACATTGTTCCACAAATGATCAAGTTGCAGACATCTTCACCAAAGCGCTTGGACGAGAAAAGTTTGAAAGCAACATGATCGATACTTTGGTTTTCTCGATATATTTCAGTCCAAACTAATTCTTTACTAGAAAACGTGACCTTCTCTTTGAGGTCTTGTACCTCAAGATCCATGATGGCCTCCCATTTTCCCCGCTTTCCCATTTTGTTCTAATTTCTACATACAATATGCAAACACATGAGAAATCTAGATTATGCATAAACACGATTGCAGTAAATATCTCTATTGAAAAAAGAAAATTCCAATACTACAGTTTGAATGTTAACTTTTCACAATTCCAAGAAGATATAATACATTAAATGACATATGCATGAATAATCAATCTAACATGAATTATGGAGACTCCAATGCCAAACTCAGTCTCCTTTATTCTGATGCTATGAATTTGTCCTTTGATGGCCTTGATCAATTTTCTGTTTGGTTTCATGCATTTGCTTGTTGGAGCCATATCTTTGTCTTAAAAACAATTTCACTAATGATCATGGCTTATTAAATATTTATTGTTAACAACTTGAACGATGGGAGGAAGGTTTAAATGATTATGAAGCTTTGAGGAGAGAAATACTAGGGGATGTCAAAGTAGATCGAGCTCTTTTTGGTGTGTAAGTAGCAATGAAGCGGTCTTGTGGAGTTGAAATTAATAACATGAAGTTTGGAGGGGAAGTTGATGTGGTTTCAGGCAATGATCAATTTAGAAAAAACAATTACTACACTTGCTAATAGTTTGTTGCATTCTTTCTTTTATTAGTCCTACTTTGATCATGATAATGTACTAGTGCATAAAAGATACACCGTTTAATTAATTTACAAGATTGTTGGGTCCATTAATGAGGTCTTGTAGTAATCCACTTCAACACAGATACAAATAATTTATATATAATAAATTAATATTTACTCTCTTAATTACTGAAATTAATGGGACATGCTTCTGTGTGGCTAACCATAAGAGTTCCTAAGATACAAATAATAGGTTTCTACTTAAATCTGAATTATCATTAAATAGGCCTCAATACTTGAAGCTATATTAAGCTACAATGGATGAGATGAAACCGTTAGATTTCTTTCTAGCTTCACTTAGTCCTAGGAAAAGTGCGGTTGACAAAGATGATTACTGTGGTGAGATAAAACCTATGCTATGTAAAGACATAACCTTCAGGTTTATAAGTGTTCTGTATAGTGCATCAAACAGTCATTTCATCAGACATTCTACTCAAGTGAAAATTTTAAACTATCCAAAACACTAAAGCACATAGGGTAATTAAGGACTGCCAAAAGTATAAAATAATTTGAGTATGCTGGACCTGAACCATTTTCTACATCATAGATCCTTAGGGCGTGAAAGTATATATTTCCTCATTATTTGTTAAAAAATTTAAATTTATTGGAGTGTATATTTACACATATAATCATATTGTAAAAATTTCGGAACAAAACTGTATTCAATTTTTAAATTTTAAAAACTGAACATAGTTTTATAAAGATGTTTTTAACAATTTTATATTTAGGAAAAAGGCTATGTTCCATCATGGACCACCTCAAGCTTATAGATCCTATTGAGGTTTTCAACATTGCATTATGGAAGACTACAAACATTAATTTTCTTGGTAAAGCATTTTGGATGATTAACGTAAAAAATTAGCTTTACAATAGTACCGAATCAGCTATGTTGAGGTAAGACCTCAGGTAAAATTGTGTGAATATGGATACAGTGTGACATACAAATAGGGTTATGAAAACACACATCTAAATGTATATAGATACATATCATAATATGCTCTATTATTTTTTCAGTTCTTATTTTTTTTTTCAACGTTGGGGAGTCTGGACCATTATCGAAAGGGAACAAGAGAAAGCAACAGTTTGGATAGGTTTGAATTTTGAAACACTCAGTGGAATAGATACCTCATTGGAAATCTCTTATATGGAAGATTTTGGTACAAGTTAAGTTGGTTGTAATTATTAGATTACTCCTAAATTGGATATCTCTAGTTAGTGAAATCTAATGCTTTCATTAGGGTTGAGGTCGTCACCACTTTATTTTTCATTTTAAATCATGCTATGTGGTTTTCTCGCAGAGAACCAATTTTGACTTAGTAATTCATTACACTATGTACTATGCTATTTGCATGGGATTTTGAAGTGAGACAGTTCAATTGTCACTGGATATATTTATTTAGTTGGGATAGGGTCTTATCTATTTTAGTATTGGAAAATATTGGATTTTGTAGAGAGATATGTTCAATTGTCAATTAATGCATGTATCTATCCTTTATTTGATGATTATCACTATTCAAAAATAAAACATCCCATTAATTCAAATTGCAATTAATCCATACCATCTTGTACCATTCTGAGATATTTAAGGATGTCATATTCAAGTACTATGCATATGTTCAAGTGTTGTATGATATTGTCCAGGAATTTCAGCAACGGATGCACTAAATAATGGGAAATGAGACTATCATTCACTCTTACCACAAACCTTCATAGATTTTCTAATAAAGTAGCAAGTTGTGGAGACTCAAATAGGTGAAGTAAATGACCTTCCTGTAGCAGCTCCATTTGGAAATCAAGCATAAGAAGGGTGCATCCAATCCTGTTGCAATTAATTTGAGTTGTCTACCAATCAATACATTACTTACAGTCCTTGACACTTATGGCCATGACATAAGCACCTGTTGCAATTGTATAAGTTCAATTTTAATTTGACACAAACCTATCACAGTTTCTATGCTAATAATAATCCAGTCACAAACTATTACCAGTGTAATGACCTCTTATAACCTTGGTTACTTATGTGTCTCATTATGCAAACAAAGGCATAAATTAATTAAATAGGCTCATTATTCCAAATCAATTGGACATTTTGGAGTCTACAAAACTCTTCCAATATTACAGAAGCACTTCTAGCTAAATCTTTGTGTCGATGTGGACCATTATATTTGTGCATGTGTTGCTTTTTCCTTGGAGAACCCTCGAAAACAAAATTAGGGTTTGTATATGACGATACACCTCTACCAATCCCCAATAAAATTTGGGAATCTACCAGTATGTGTTTCATAACAAGTCTCCCCACTATTAAGAACAACTTTGACAGCTTGTTCATGGTAGTAAACCATCGTTCCAAAATGGCCATTATCGCACACAATGCAATAAACTAACTCAGTGCAAGACAACCAAGTTGTTCTTCACAAATATGTGGGTGCACATTGGTTTCCCTATGTCAATCATTTTAGACAAAAAATACAGGTTTCTTAGAACATTTTGGAAATCTCTTTGGGATATGATGGACATGAAGATAACCATGTCTACATCATTTTATTCACAAACCAATGGAAAAACAGGATGATTGTACACCACTTGCACTTGTATAACCATAGACATTCATGCACATGGGATGAAAGTTTATTATGTATCTAATAAAGCTCAAGAATGCTAAATACAATTCTAACAATTGCATTTTCAGCTCCTGAGCCTTCTCCAATCCCGAGATATAGCAAATGTACCAAAACTTATCAGTTTTAGTATTTTAGGGTTTTTCCAGCCTGGGGTCAAACTAGGGTTTGACTTTCCCAGAGTTTCACCCAACCAAAAATATCGACCCAGGTCTCTAAAATTCGATGTTGATGAGGAGATAAATCCTATGCTAGGCTCACTCAAAAATTCCTCTTCTATAAGAAGCCCCAAGTTCCCGCACCAAAAACTGAAAATGTCCGAAATCAAATTTCGCTTCGACAGAAAGATGCGCCCTTCAATGGAGAGTCAGCCTAGAATAATTTTGCTGATGGATTGTGGAGAGAGACCCAAAAAGTAAGAATCCCTAGCTTCTATGGCTGCATAATGTATTCTTCTGAGGTTAGCTCTGATACCATGTTAGATTTTTATCATTCAATCTAGCATTATGATCTTAGGATATTTAATTGAGAGAATAACAAGAACAACAATCAAACACAAGAGACAATAGACACAAATATTTTACTCGGGGAAACCATAAAGGAGAAAACCCTGCAACTTCCTCAGAGACAGAATGAGCACCAATGGCAACAGTAAAACCTGAAAACTTAAAGATGATCTCCATGACTACGCTCTCTCTCTCTCACTTGAGAGAACTACTTCTCTCTCACTTATGCACCCCAATGAGTAAGTGTGTGTGTGATAAATAGAGAGGCTCACTCTCTATTTATATTCTTTCGTTCACTTAATGTCCACTTTAACATGTCAACCCCACTTAACAATTACTTACTAGAGCCGTAATCTATAGGAGAGTCTAATAACCCTAGTGCCCCACAATTGTAGGGACTTTTCCCTCTGATAATTAAGGAGGGTTAATCTTGACACAAATGTGGGGACTATTTCCCCGACTTACAATGGAGGGTTAACCTCAATGACTTTACATGACTTGTTTACATTATTGAATCTCCTGATCAAAACATCGGGGCATGACATGACTCAATTACATTACAGATACTTCCTGGAATAAACATCGGGGTACAATATACAAGTGAATGCATTTCAAAGTTACAAATACATCAACATATTTAACTTAATCCATACCTTACCCTTTCCAACAATTTTACATGGTTAATCATCCCCCAATAAAACATGTCCAAAATCACCTTGAACATAATCATGAAAGAATTTCCTATGGGGTGTATCATGACATGAAGCCCCTGAATCTACTACCCAATAATCGCTAGTATTATCTAATGCAAGAATCAAAGCATCTTGTAACACATCACTTGCTACATTCAATTCCTGAGTAGTCTCTTATTTCCTCTCACCTTTCTTCTTTTGTGCTCAACAGTCTTTATTCAGATGTCCTTTCTTACCACAGTTCCATCACTCTATTTTTTCGAATCCGAACTTGGATCTTCCCTTTTTAGACTTGCTGCGATTTCCTAGGCTCCTTCCTCTCTCGTTTTGTCTCCCTCTTCTCTCCATGGTCAACGCATTACCCGATGTCTCATCTGTGATTTTTCTTTGCATTTACTCGCTAAGAATAACACCCACAACATCATCAAACTTAAGAGTGTTTGAACTAGGGACATAGTTACTTACAGCCATGACCAAGCCATTCCATATTTCTGGCAATAAGCACAATATTAGAAGAGCCCTAACCTCATCATCAAAGTTCACTTTTAAAGAACTTAACTAAATGGTAAGTGTATTAAACTCATCTAAATGGTCAGCAATAGATCCACCTTCCGACATGTTCATATTAAATAAACGCTTCATTAAAAATACCTTGTTAGAAGCTAAGGGTTTTTCATAGAGCTTACTCAATGCACTCATCACATTCTATGTTGTTCTTTCTTTCGAAATATTGAAGGCCATCGACGAAGCCAAGCACAACCATATTGTTCCCAGTGCCTTTTTGTCAAGAACCCCATTCTTCATCCTTCATAGCCGCCGACTGTTTTTCTTTTTCGCCCAACGGTAGGTACAGATCCTTCTGGTAAAGATAGTCCTCCATTTGCATCTTCCATAACTGATAATTTTGGCCATTAAATTTATCAACCCTAAACTTTCCTTCTTCCACCATTGCTCCCACTCGAACTAGAAACCCTTCTTTCCTGCGAGTTTACCAATGAAATAGACCTTTTGGCTCTGATACCAATTGTTAGAAAATAGGACCGTAGAGCAATAACATATATACAGTTAAATCAATAAACAAGATGCAAAACACATTAAAACATTACAGAGAGACACAGATATAACATGGTTCACCTAAACAATGGGCTACATCCACAAAGAAATTTCCAGTCCTTTTATTATAGTCTAGAAAGATGAAGGGATACACCCTGCAACAAAACTGCTACACTTCCTATTCACGCTCTCACAATCTCTCTTCCAATACAATACAATACCATACTCAGTAATTTTACAATGATTTATTTTATAGGGGAAATACAATGGGAAAATTCTAGGGTTAACCCAATACCATGGGTCCATAAAACTATTGGCCAACACATATCCCAAAAAAATTTCTCGGGGGCTCCGCTCTCGAACCCCTATTTCTCGGGGGTGATTCCCCCAAACCCTAGTGTCTCAGGGGTGCTTCCCCCAAACCCCCATGTCTCGGGGGAATTTCCCCCGAACCCCATTTTTTGAGGCACTGTCTCGAACCCCAAGGTAGGGGGAATGAGTGTACAGTACACCTAGGGTACAAACACAAATTAATAATATCTCTGGATTTGGAAGATTAGGCTCCACAACCAACAGAGCCAACTGAGTTTGAGATAATTGCTTCAGATGCTACGGCATGGAAGGAATTCATTACTAGGTTGATTGGGCCAACATAAGTGTGTTCGTATTTTTGACACATGGAAATATATTTGTAATATTTTTTGTATTTATTTCTTAATTAGTGAATACACTAAAGGACAAATCTTTTGTAACCGAATGTAAAGAAAGCCCAAGGGGCAGGAAAACCAAGAGTTTTCTGAGATGTATAAATGTAGGTGAATTTGAATCGGAAGGGTACTTTTCTAGCTTTCTCATGTGAAATACTTATTGTAAGAGGAACTATTTCTGATTATAATAAAGAGGATGGAATTTTTTGCTAGAGAAGGAGTTGTTGAGTTTCAAATCCATGTTCTGTGGATGGCTAGATATAACTATTTCTTTGTTGGATGACTATGAAAATTTGTGAGATCGTTCTAACTCTGAACTATTTATTATTCGTGAATGATTTCATTTTCCTATTTTGAATCTTGTGCAGCAAATGAGTAATGAATGATTTAATAAACAATGAGCTATCTCTATGTTAATCTTTATGTTGTGTTCCATGCATTCTAAATTATATCAGCTATCTGGAAAATTCTACGTGCATAAAATATAGTACATTACTCATACAGATAATCATTTTTCTCCCTAGGGATAGGTTAGTTAGAATTAGATTAGTTTAGCTTAGCTGTTATTTGCTTTCTGTGATTTAGGAACAAAGGAGATAAGATGGGAGGTAAGAACCTACGCATCACATTATGAACCCTTTTCTTCCTTATCATCTGCATTTAATTTCGGCACTTGCATATCATTTATAAAACATAAAAAAATCACATAAACGATGGACCGGGCTGCAACCGGTAAAAAAAATTTAAACCGTTACTTAAATCTATGGTAGTCGTACCGTAAACTAGATGGATTCCCCATACCAAAGAATACATGAGCTAACTGGGAGCGGTTATTGGGGAGAATCCCTATTGTTGGTACCTGGTATTTTCTAGGCATCAATAGTACCATAAAGAAAAATTCTTAGAATATAGTTTTAGAAATGAAATTTGATCCACCATACATGACCTCATGAGCATATCCCAGACATAACTGTGGGAGAAACACTTAGCCATTCTTGAGCACAATTTATACTTCGCGGAGCCTCAACATAGTCGAGAGATGACACCTTGGCCTTAGGTTCTAAGAGATTCTTTTGTGTGTCCAAGGAAAAAATAATGCTTCAAAACAACATAAATGATCTCGCAATAGTGGATGTGTTGGTACCATTAAGAATAATTTAGAGCTAGATATGAGTTTTGAGCCTTAGAGAAAGGTTAGGAAATAAAACTCAATCATTAAGTATAAAATTCATCTTCTATGTCTTAAGCATCATGAACAAGCACCATGGAAAAGCGCCTTGAACCTCCAATAATATGACCTTATTATCCACAACCATTCACAAATTTTAGGACAAGCGTCGTCCTTTTTCCACACTAAACCTCTTTGGAGGGGCCAATATTTACCATGATATTTTCATTTTAGATGGGGTTTCTCCCAAATACTATCCACTTGGTATTTACTCTTTTTTACTCTCATACCAAGCTAGTTAAGACAAAACGCATATGCAATATGAATCGCATATGCGCTATATCACGTATGCGATATACCGCATATGCGATATACCGCATATGCGATATCAAAAATCTATAACGCATATGCGTGTTTTTAAAATTTAAAAACTCGGTGGGAATAAGGTTTGGCATTATGTTCGGAATTAGCTCGGACTACTGAACCTATTGTCTAGGACAAATAAACCAGGACTATTTCCTGCCTTTTAGAATTTTATCAATATGCGCAGTTTCGATGGCATGTTTTGCTTTGACAAACACAATATTTTTTAATGAAAATTTAGAATATTGTAGAGTACGATCTTATGATTCTGAATATGTATTTTTTCCTTCAAATGTATGTTTTAATTCTTTATTATTATTTTTCTAAATGATAGACGTTAGTTTTCAAAAATAGATACATCGATTGTTTTTTATATAACTTTTGATTGCCTTCACCATTTTCCAAGAAACGTATATGGTGCACTAGAAGAGAGAAATATCTACAATATTATATATATAAATCAAATATTTCATTAATTTTTGCCTCTAAAGTGTTGCACCTGCACAGAACGTTTTCATTTCAAGATTTTCTGACTTCAATAATTAATAATAATAAAAAAATTCATGAAAAATTATGAATAAATAGTGTTGCACTAGGCCCATATGTCCTTTACATGTATGCAAGAGTTTATCCCAAATTGACATCATTTACCTCATATATTTCCACACCCGCAAAAACATATATGTTATGATGTGATGAAATTTTGAAAACCCAATTTCACGGAAACTAATTTTATAATCATTTACACACATTTTTTTTGCATAAATGTTATATATTATGAAATTTGATTCAATTACCTATATTTGTCTTTTTACTTCATCTTCAAGTACATTATGGAAGTACCCCTAATTCTCAGCTAAATTCAGAGGTTCCAGGTTTTTCCAGTATTATGTGGCCCCTAAAGTGTCTTTAAAGGAGTCCATGATTGTGCATCAGCCCATGTACAAGTTGTGTATTCATCCAATGGTTGAGCCAGTCTCATGGCCGTGATGTGAAAACCTCGCCCATAATAAAAATTAAATCAATCCCAACTAAAATCATGCCGAGAATGATATTTAAAACCCTACTGTCAATTCTTATATAGAAATGACCTTAATAAAACATAGACACCATATGTGCAGTGGTATGCCAAACTAAGGGCCATAATAAGAAAACCCAGTCATGATAACAAACCATACATTCCACAAACTTAAGGCATAAACAGTAAATTAACACATGAATGAGTTACATAGTGCCATTGCAAGCAATGGAACTGTAATTGCAAATATTTCACATCATATAAGTCCAAACCCAGCACCATTCCATTAAAACATAAAACCTCATGGTTTAATTATAAACCAAAATCTATTTATAGAGTTACTTACTCATTTGGAGAGACACGGATCACCCAATGTATTTACACATGGAACTTTAAGGAACAAGTTAAATACAGTTGCATCTATCAGATGCTCAACACCATACAAAGGACCCAAACCAACTATCAAAATCTATTAACCTAAACTAAGCAGAAATAAACTCTCCCAAACGAAAGTGCAACACTCTGTCACACATACGTGCAGAGGAAATGGCCTACACTTTTTCATAGGGATTATCCATTTAAGGGTTGCATAGATAGTCCAGAGAGCCACCAAAAATCCATGAGTCCAAGCCACCCTTGTCACCTTCAAAATAAAACATGCAGAGCCATGAGAACTATGTTGAAAACTCAACTAAATAAACAAACAAAAAATGTTGCAAAACCAGGTTAAGAACATACTTGCCAACCAAGGGGAATTTTTCACTCCACATAGCATAAACATCCGAGAGAAAAATCCAAACAGACCACCAGAAGAGCCAAATGAAACACACAAACGACCAAGCCAACATTTGAGGCATGTTTCCAACTCTTTCCAAAAAGCCATAAATGCGCCACCCTGGTTTCGACTATCAATGAGATTCTTACCCACATCTCCATACTCCAACCCATAACGAATTCACATTAGCACTAAACCCTCTTTGGTAATGTTAAGCCATAGTTTTATGGCATATGAAATATTCCATAAAAGGTTTATACATAACCCATAGTGTTTCCAAATACTTATCACAAGTTTTTTCTTGACATATGAATTAAGCCTTAAACCGTAGGATTTACACATTAAAAATTACATGTTATAAACTGAAAATCAACTGGATAAAAATATCATAACCTCCAAACATAATAATAATTCCAACCATAAAGGTTAAATTAATACACTCCCAACTCTACATAAACATATAAAGTAGGTACAACTAGGCCAAGACTTTAGTCCTCTTATCGTCGGTATGCATAGGATAGTGTAGCATAGTTATCATGCCATAGGATGTTACGTTTCACTATCGTAGCTAGACTCCTCCATTGAAGTAACCTGCACAAAAGTGAAAGTTTTCATTAGTTCGCAATGAACTAAGTAAACCCCGTAAAAGAATGAGGAACCTTTTTATCTCTCTGAGTGGTCCCTTGAGGGATACAAATCACGCCACTCCACCCCTTGATGGTTAAAGGAAAGTCAGAAATTTTGATAAATATAACCATAAACGAAGTACACAACTAATAAATATGAATTAAGAGATAACTAAAATAGCACAAGCAATTATATGTTAAATAGTAAACACCAGCAGAGTAATCACATAACAAGTTCAAGTAATATAACAATAGTGCATAATTGCATCAACATTACAAAGGAAAATACATATAAAGGGAAAGGTAGCTTACACCACTTAGATATAGTAAAAAATAAAAGACATATTCCGCAAAAGATAAATTAATGTCCTTGATAGGTAGTATTATAACTAGCCTATCAAATTTTTTCTTCTTCGAATTTTGGGGACATTATAGCGTTTATCTTGGGTAGTTTATTTAAATGGCTTTAAACTCTATCTGTCAAATAGTTATGGTATTCAATAGTTTACCCTATTGTTTATGTTTGTTATTTATTTTTAAATTGTCAAACGCTCCCAGCTGGAGCTTACGAGATTCGATCTTGGGTCAGTGATGGTTTAGTTTGGATTTTTGTGAAGGAAATCCAACCAACCCTTAAGCATATTTGATCGTGGGTGGATGCATGTCGTTTATATTTTTTACTGTGGTTATATTTTTTATTTCTATTGTAAATTTAAGAATGTTGACAAGCTCTTCAGCCTTTGTTTTAGAGGAATGATGATTCTGTTGGTGANTATATATATGTGTGTGTGTGTGTGTGTGTGTGTGTGTGTGTGTGTGTGTGTGTGTGTGTGTGTGTGTATTTTTTATGTTGGCAAATGTAATATCCCAGTGTTTATTTAGGTTAGCCAATCCTTTGTACACAATGGCTAGGGATTTGTTCTTTGGGGAAAAATGATAGTTTAACGGATATCCTGGATGGCTATGTAATTTTATTAATTGTTAATGCTTTTGAAACAACGACTATTGCACATGGTTTATGTGGTTTGGTTTCCAAGGGATTCGATCCCTTGTTCATGATTATGTGTATTCGGATAGCCTATTTATTGGATTGTTTAATGAGTAGTTTAAATGATATCATGGATGAATGTAATTTTTTTTATTTAGTTGCTAATTTGTTTGGATGTTCTATCCATCATTTGTTGGTTTCTTTAAGTATCTTTAAGAGGTGAATGTTGCATATGTTTTTATATAGTAAGTTTAGTGATGCTATAATATTGATAATATGATGAGTCTCCATTGGAATTGATCCCTGGTATGTGACTATGGTTAAGAGTTTGTTTGATGGATAAATTTATTCGATGAGGTTTTATTATTTTATTAAGTTTGTGAGCCATTGCAAATTCTCTATAATTTTTTACTTAAGGATTTTATTTTATTTTACTCTCTTTTATAAATGAGAGAATTATATAGGTGCTGTGAAGTAGGTTTTAGTTTCAATATTGTTTGAAAAAGGCCTGGTTACTAAATTCATGAGGAAACTAAATGTTGGGTATAGAATAAACCCTAACACAAATATAATCCTTTTGAACTAGTTTAATATAAACCTCATAGAAAATTTATCCTAGAATATATATGAGAATTAAAAATGAGAATCTAATTTAACTAATAAAACAAACCTGAAACCTTTATTCAAACTGAAGAAGAGTAAAATTACACATCCTAATACAAATAATATTGGCTATAATTACAACCTATAAGCATAATTAAAATAGCTTGGAAATGTAGAATCCCTTACCTGCAACTATGCACCTTGTAATGGCTAAAGGCCCCTGCACACTTTAACACCCAAAATTAATAAAACACTTTCTATTTCTGACCTTAGGAATGATAACTGAATAAATTTGGAACTACCATGTTCCTCCCTACCATGACCCAGAATCGTTCCTGGTTCTAATTCGAATCCCCGCTAGCTAGCTCCAACATGCAAGTGATCTAGAGATCCTAAAGGCAAGGATGCCCCTATTTAGAAATCAGGATGTGTATAAGAATGCTTGGTTTCCGAAAATGCTCTGCAATTCCATCCATGAATAATAAATTTTTTTAGATCCCTCGAGCCTTCTCTTGGATTTCTTCTTATAGATAATCTTTTAGGAAAGGGTATTCGGTTTAAACATGAGTTGAATCAAGAATTCATTACTTTCTTGAAAATAATATTTAATTTGATTTTTATGGAATTAATAGTTATTTTGTTTAAATAGGAACTTTTACTAGTTGCTACTTGAGACTTAGAATATAATATTTATTTAATTATTTTAGTTTATAATAACTATATAGACTCTCACTTATTATTAGTTACCTTTATATATATATATATATATATATATATATATATATATACATGCATCATATATCATAGTTTATTTATTTTGATGCTTCCCTTGGTTTAGATTATTTTTTTAATCAAGGCCTTAACACTACAACAGAAACTAGAATTTGCACCAAATTTAGTGTCGAATTTTAGTGTAATTGTTTTCCAATTATGGTGAAAAATTTGGTGCTATTGGTCAATTTCATAAAATGTCGTCTATTCCTTTTTTTTGCGTCGTTTTTAATGTCCATTTTTGTTTCCAATTTTGTGCCTAAATTTTTGCATCTATTTTTGTGTCTTCTTTTACACTCAATTTTATGTCTAGTATTGTATCATTCTTTGCGTCCTTATTTGCATCCAAATTGATGCCCAAGTTTTGTAACCAATGTTGCATTTGATTTTTCTCCTATTTTTATGTCGAGTTTTGTGTCGAATTTTGTACCTAGTTTTTCATCCAATTATGTGTCCAATTTTATGTCTAGTGTTGCATCAAGGTTTGCATCGAATATTGGGACCAGTACTGCATCTATTTTTGCATCTAGTTTTATGTCTAGTTTTACTTCTGATGTTGCATCCTTTCTACATCGATTTTTGCATCTTTTTTTACGTCATTTTTTGTGTCTAGGTTTGTGCCAAATAACGTGTCTTGTTTTATGCCTTCTTTTGCACCTAGTGTCGCATCATGGTTGATGTCTTTTTTACATATAGGTTTTATCCTAGTATTGTGCATTTTTTATGCCCATGTTTGCATTTAATATTGTGTTCATTTTTACATCCAGTGTTACATCCCATCTTGCATCCAATATTGTGTCCCATTTTATGACTTGGTTTGCGTCCAGTTTTTCTCCTAGTGTTGTGTAGGTTTTATTCCTATTGTTACATCCATTTTTGTGCCTAGTTTTGTACCCAATTTAATGCCCCATTTTATGTCTATTTAGGAATAAAATTTTGCGTCTACAATTGCATTTAGTTTTGTTTCCATATTTAACATAACTCAGAAACTAAAGGTCAGGTTGATGAACCGTCAACTCCGTTTCTCTCCTGGCATGCGATTACCTCTTGGTGGTCCTCTCCCTCATGTTTTCATGTCCTAGTGACTTCATTCTACATTAATTTCGTAAACTAGGGCTTTGTTGAGTTTTCTTCAATGCAACTCTAGAATTGGTTGGTCAACTCTGCAAAAACCTCTACCATGCTTGTGTTGGTAGGGTTCCCATATCGACCTTTTCCATACAGAATTGTAGGGGCCAACAACATGCAATTTTGGTGCTCTCTTTGGTTTTTCGCTCCTTGACCGAAAGTCACCAAGTGTCCCTGAACTACATTTTCATGCGACTTTCAACTCAGCATAACTCAAAAATTAGAGTTTGTATCAATGAATCATTCTCTTCGTTGGTCTTCTAACATGCGATTACCTCTAGGTGGCCCTCTCTCTCTTCTTCTCATGGATTAGTGACTTCATTGTGCATTGATTTTGTAAACTAAGGTTTTGTTGAGTTTCCTTTAATGCAACTCTAGCATTGGTGGGTAAAATATGCAAAACCCTTGACCATTCCTATGTTGGTAGGGTTCCCATATCATCCTTTCCCATATAGACTTGCAGGAGCCACCGACATGCAATTTTGCTGCTTCGTTTGGTTTTTCGCTCCTGAACCGAAAGTCACCAAGTGTCCGTGAATAACATTTTCATGCGGCTTTCAACACGACATAACTTAGAAACTTGATGTGTGATCAAAGAACTGACGACTCTGTTGGTCTCCTGGAATGCGATTACCTCTAGGTGGCCCTCTCCCTCATTTTTTCATGGCCCAGTGACTTCATTGTGCATTGATTTTTTAAACTAATGTTTTCCTTAGTTTCCTTCAATGCAACTCTAGCATCGACGATTCAAATCTTAAAAACCCTTGACCATTCCTGTGTTGGTAGGTTTCCCATATCAACATTTCCCATACAGACTTGTAGGAGCCAACACCATGCAATTTTTCTTCTTTTTTTGTTTTTTATCTCCCAGGACTAACACCGCTAAGTGTCCCTGAATGAAATTTTCATGCGAATTTCAACTCAACATAACTTGAAAACCAGAGGTTGAATCGACAAATCGTCGACTCCGTTGGTCTCTTGGAATATGATTGAAAATGAAAATCAAACTAAATTTTTTTTGAAAGAAATTATTTCCATGTCAAATATTCACCCCTACCTACTCTACTTTACCGAGCATCACTGCCCAGTCAAGTGAACTCTAATTTCCAATGAATGCAACTAAGAAATTGATCTAATGATTTAATTCTCTCGTCACACTCGATCAAAATGAGAAATAAAGAACATAATGTAGAAAATAAATTATATTGAATATAACCTTTAATTCAAACCCATAATCAACCATTCCAGCCGCAAATGTTTTCCATATAATCAGCCACCAAATCATAAAAAACATGTCCACCTTCAAAAAATTCTGTTATTTTTTTCCATTAGAAGGATGCTCCAACTATAAATTCTCTTGCATGTGGTACAAATATTTTTCAAAACATCCTTGAAGAATGTGTTCATGACAAATTTTAAATGAAACACCAACAACTTCATTCAAAATTTCAGAATTTAAAACTCGATTCTTTCCAAGTGTTTCAAAGGAAATATCATTGTGGTCTTCAATAGAATCAAGCAAGCAAAATATTTCTTGACATAAAATTTCTGAATTTGAAAGACATGAAGAAACATTCCATTGAAAACCTTCATCTTCTTCTGCGTGATTCAATTCCTCATTGCAAACTGCTGGTTTTTTCTCATGTTAGGAGTGATTGCACGATTGCTCATCCTTTTCATTATCCATTTCTAAAAAGTTTATATCTTCATCTAAAATCTCAAATTTATGTTTTTGATTAAAGACTCTAGCTCTTTGTTTCAGCAATTCAAATGAGGAAAAATATAGTGGCAAACAATTAAATTTAGCATGTTCTCTATCCACTGTGTTTTTTAAATTTTGATCATGGATTGCAATCTGATCTTCTCCATTAACCGACCCAGAACTTGCAAAATATTCAGCTCATTTTTCAGGCACATTATCCAAGCAATCATCCTCATACTCATCATATATAGTTGGACTAAAATCGTCTTTAAAACCATCAATGCCATAATTTTCAACAATATTATTTCAATCTTCATAAAAAATCATTGCAACTCTCTTCTTATACATCATTTGACTGGTTATCATCTTGCTCACAAAAAGCAGAATTGGAATGCAGAGCAAGTTCTTGTTTTTCATATTACTCATCCAAGTCTAATTGATTTTCAATATTATCACCATTGTCTTGGTTTGAATTTTTTTTAGACATTTTAAGACTGTATTAAACCTCCAATGAATCAGTGAACATATGCTGGAAAGTGACTAAATTTCTATCCAAAAGAAGAAAGGACAATTTAAGAGGAAATGTTGATGCATAGTACAATTTAGCAGCATCTTCTAATGGTTGAATTTGTTTTGGCATGTTATAACCAAAACCTGCAAACCTCTTGTTAAAAATTGGCATGGCCCAACCCTCTTGTTTCTTCATGGAATAAAATTATGAAAGAACTTGGTCCGTTGACCTCCTCTTACCCCATAACCTCAAAATATATCAGAAAAATATTCCCATGTATTGATGGATTCATGATGCAAGTTCTTAAGCCATTCCTTAACATATCCTTGTGAATATTGGGAAAAATACCTCCTACAAACATCATCACGCTCTATTTGAAGAAGGTCAAGGAAATGATCAAAAGCTTGAAGATGTTTCTTAGTTGTAAGGATATAAGATTCTCCATCAAATCTAGGAAGGTATTTGTAGTGTTTTGTAGGAAAATAATGAATGACATGAGGTAAGTGAAGTGGCCTATACCGGTTTTGGATAAGGGAAGGAACATAGCTATGTGAAAAATAGATAGTATCAACTTTCTTATCACGAGGCTCACAAGGATGATTCTCGATGTCATGTGACTCAAATGAAAGGTCTTGATCAGAATTATATGTATGATATGAAGACACATTTTGATTTTCTAAAGAAGGATATACATGAGCAAATCTATGGCTTTGTTTTGAATGTAATAAACAATGAGAAATTATTTTGACAAGTTCATGAAAGGACAAGAAAAAATATACAAGAACTGACTAAATGTCTTGGAAAATTTTGAAACTCGAGTACCTTATGTTTATATAATTCCTTTCCATATCTTACAATAAGTTCATTCCCTAATAAAGTCTGCTTGTTCTCTTTGAAATCTTGATTCAGGATCATGCCTCCAGTGGAGTCACTAAAATATCAATTCTTGAATGGAGTCACCAGGTAAAATAGGCGTAGCCTACTTGATGTTTGACTATTGTTCATGATAAAGAATCAAATATGAAACTATGTTGTTAATACCTATTAATTTGTCACAGTGGTCTAGGAACTGCAAACACAGTCTCACAAAGAATATAGATAGATAATCATAAAATTGGAAAAATGGTGCTGCAATGAAAGTAGCAGCTCTGTATAATCAAATGAATAATGAATAATACAATAAAATGATCATGCTGGAAACATGAATTCCAAGACAATTCAAATTCCCAAGAAGGTCATTGAAATTGAATGAGTGAGTCTAGCTTAACTGAATGTAAGCCACAGTCAACACTCAAGTTAACCACTGATCAAAACCCTATTTGACTCAACTGATCCCTAATTGAAGTCGGAGTGCAATAAATGACTGAGTCTAACTGAAAGTAGCTCAGACACATGTGACTTCAATCCAACCAACAAGTGGCAGCGCATCAATGACTCCAATGAACCCAGATGAGGTTAACTAAAGTGTAACTGACCATCAGAAGTGGTTGGAGGCACCCCTGTTGACTTCAGTTCATTAAATAATCATCAAATAAGAAATTTAATGAAGGGAGGTGCCTTCATTGCTCTATTTAACTGATTGTAACCATCAGTTAGCAATAACATGCATTTATGACACTCAAATCACCCTCGGAGTGCTCCAGTTAGCCTCCCTGAATGTAGGAGAAGGATAAGTTAGCCTCCTTGACTGAAGGTAGGTGTGGGTGTACTCATGCTAATGTCATAAAGTGCTCCTTTGATGTCAATTAAGTCAATAAAACTTAGGATAGTGGTTTAACTAGGCCAAATTGACCAAGATGAGTGTGTATGGTGGTAAATGTCTCCAACAACCCCCTTAAGTTATACTCAGGAGGAGTAGAAAACATAAAGTGCATAAGAATGCTAGGGCCCAAAAACTAAGGCCATAGTTCACCCTGTACAATACTAAAACTCAAACAATGCTAAAAAACAAACTAAGTGAGGAAAAGAGGGAAAACCCAGTGGGAAAAACTCCCCCTGAAGCTAAACACTGAAAGTAGTTGGATTACCCTGATGAACTCACCCCCAACAGTGAACGGAGGTAAGTGAACTTATTTTTTGAAAATTTCTTGGTGAAGATGTCTGCAATTTGCTCATTAGTAGCATAGAATTGTAGAATGATGGTCCTGTCATGCACTAGCTCCCTGATATAGTGCATGTGTATCTCTACATGCTTGGTCCTCTACCAGGTAACTGGATTTGTGGATATATTAATAGCACTTTGATTGTCACAAAAGAGGATAGTGGAAAGTACTACCAAGATCAAAATCTGAAAGAATTCCTTGCAGCCAAACATCTTGTATGCAAGCATTCACCGCTTTTTGATACTCGGCCTCTGCTGAAGACAATGTTATGGTGGCCTGCTTTTTTCTAGACTAGTAAATGGGGCTGCCACCAAACATGAAGAAATGTCTGGAAGTTAAATTTTGATCAATAGAATCACCCTCCCGATCGGAGTCTGTGTATCCAACCAACTCTAGCTCGGATTCTGCAGCATAGTGAATGCCGTAGGTCCTGGTTCCTTGAATGTACTAGAGGATCCTCTTGGCTGCATTCCAATGAAGATCATGGGGCTGATGCATGTACCTTGATACGGAATTCATGGCATAATAGATATCAATCTGAGAATGAGTCAAGTACAACAAGCTACCAATCAGCTGTCGATAAATAGTGCAGTCCATGGGAGGCGTGCTTTTTCCTTCTTCAAGGATGATCCCTGAAAGGAAAGGGAATGGTGTAGGCCTACATTCAGCCATGTTAAACTCTAATAACAGGTATTATATGTATTTGTACTAAGTAACCATTATCCCATCATAATTTTGCTCAATTTTGTGCCCCAAAAACTGTTTTAAGAGCCCTAAATCGCTCATTTCAAATGCATTGTGGAGAGCAGTTTTGATGACTGAAATAGAAGAAACTATGCTACCTGTGATTAGTAATTCAACAAAATATAAAAAAATAATAATCAAATGACCATCATACTGCTGTATATACACATTTGGATCTGATCTACACCTTTGGAAGTTTTGCGAGAGAAGGAAGGCATCCATCTTGGAATACCACTCTCTTGGGGCCTGTTCTAACCTGTATAGTGACTTCTTTAGCTTGCAAACCAAATATGGATCAGAGATGTATCCCTCAGGCTGATTCATGTATATCTCCTCATAAATATATCCATGCAGAAAGGCTGACTTAACATCCATATGATGCACTTCCCAGTGCTTAGATGCTGAAATTGCCAAAACTAGGCGAATGGAGTCCATTTTTGCAACTGGTGCAAAACTCTCATGGTAGTCCACACCTTGGACCTGGGAGAAACATTTTTCCACCAGAATTTCCTTATATTTTCAGGTTCTACCATCTACAAAAACCTAATCCGAAACACCCACTTGCATTGAACCAATTTCCTTCTCGAAGGAAGAGAAACTAGCTCCCAAGTAGTGTTTTTCTGAAGAGAATTCATCTCTTCATCCATGGAAACTTGCCATCTCGGATCCTTTAAAGCATGGAAGTAGGAATTTGGGTCTGAAATTATCATCAAATAACAATATTTGGACAGCAAATAATTAGGACAAGAGAGCGCAATACCTGCTCTTTGGAGTGTCTGTCGGGCCCATGTTGGGAGATGATTTTGTACTTGGGGTTCTGATTCAGCATTTGATGTTTGCTGTACACTGATATCAGAAATTAGAGGATCCAAATCAGGGTCATCACCCCCAATTTCATCATCCAAATATTCAGTAGAATAGCAAGGAAATTCAACAGTTTTATCCTTCACTAGTTCCACCTCCTGAAGAGGCTCATCGAACATGACACTCCTTTTGATGATGATCTATTTTGTTTTGATATCCAGTAGCTTCAAAACTTTTGATTCATTAGGATAACCAATAAACATACATTCTATGATTTGTGGTTGTAAATCTCTCCTTTTATCAAGTGGAATTTGGGCCCGTGCAGTGGACCCAAACACCCGCAGGTTCGACACATCTAGCTTGTGTCCAAAGTATGCTTCGAAAGGGGTCTTCCCTTTCACAGATGAGTGTGGCACTCTGTTATGAATGTATGCTGCAGCATGCATGGATTCAGCCCACAAATTTGTAGCCAACTTCTTTGATTCCAACATAGAGGTGGTCATCTTGTTGAGAGACCAGTTCTTCCTCTCCGCTACACCGTTCTGCCCGGGAGTGTAGGGAATTGAATGCTGGACCTGATTACCACTTTGGGAGCATATGTTTAGAAACTCATTACTGACATACTCCCTTCCATTATCATATCTCAAGATCTTGATCTTTTGGCTAGATGCATTCTCGATCAAGGCCTTCAGTTGAGTGAATTTTTCACAGACTTTAGACTTCTTTTTGATAAAGAAGACCCATGTGTACCTGGAAAAATCATCAATAAAATTCATAAGATACCTTGATCCATTCATGGATGTGATAGGCATGGGACCACTGATATCAGAATGTATCAGTCCCAAGATGCATGTAGATCGGCTTGCCTTCCCCCGATTGAACTTGTGCTCAGGGTTCTTTCCAACAACACAGCCCTTGTAAATTCTAGTGGTTGCCTTGATGACCGGGAGGCCTTCAACCATGGATTTTTTATGTATTGCTGCAAGTATTTGAATTTGAGATGGATGAACCTCTCATGCAATATTCTAATAACTTCATTTCCATGAGTCAGTAGTGCGGTGGGCTTCGCATCCGCCACAAAATGGGAAAACTCATAGGCTTTTGCATGATGGTTTGCAAGGCCTTTTGCAACAAGTTTCCCAGATGCAAGTTTTGTGATCTCTACATCATTCGGGATGAAGGATACTCTCTTGGCCACTCCCATATGTGTCATTTGATAAAAACTCACGAGGTTTGATGCCAGAGATGGTACATACAAAACATTTGAAAAATAGCCATTCTCAAGATCAACAGTACCTTGTCCTTCTGAAATGATGGTGGAGTCATCTCCCATGTGGACGGGGATGGATTTTCTGGTCTCCAAAGATGAGAAGGATTCTCTTTCAGCCATCATGTGGTTTGAAGCTCCAGAATCTATCAAGAGTTCTTTGGACTTCGAAGTGCTTGCCATGAGGGCATGACCCCTTTCATGCTATGGTTCCCGATCTTGCTAATCTCTCCTCTGAAATATTTTCGGAAGATTGATGTGACTTATCTCAAGGAGAGATGTAGCTTCATCAAGTTTCTTCTTCATGCAGGAATTCTTAGGGTGGAAGCCATTCCCATAGTATGAACACTTAACTTTTTCCTTTCCATGATGCCCTTTTCCTTTGTTCTTATTTGAGCCGGAAGACTCATCATGCTGCTGGTTTTCAACTTTAGGCTTAGGAGCTTCGAATTTAGTTTTTTGGTTCTTCTACTGCTTTCCTTTACCCTTCAGATCTTTGGGTCTTAAGACATGGAGGGATTGATCACGGGAGGATCTGATGATACCCATCTGGACAAGCTTATCATGTTCACTTGTTAGGGACTCAATGAAGGCATTGAGTGAAGGCATCTTCCATCCAGGGGTTGTGAGATTCCCAGCATGGAATGTAGAGACAAAAAACAAATAATCAGCTCTAAGTTTGGAGAGTATGGTGAGGATGAGCTGATCGTCCTCCTTCTCCACTTTACATTGCTTCAACAGTAAGACAATGTGCTTGAACTTTGTGAAAAATTCATTCAAGGTCTCGAAATTGGAAGGTTGGAGAGACATCAACTCATTCTCAAGATACTATACTCTAAAATCATCCTGCTTTCCATACAGGGTTTCCAATTTGTCCTAGATTTCTTTTGGAGTCTTCAATCCCGAAAGATGGAAAAGAAGATCCCAGGAAATAGAGAGGCACAAGAATCCAAATGCTTCATATTTCTTGTTCAAGAATATAGCTTTGTATGTCACAGAAGCAGGCTCTTCTTTAGTGTCCATAGTGACCCTATATATTCCTCTAGCACATAGCTAGATCTCGATGTCTCCTTTCCATGAGTGGAAATTGAACAAAGTCAATATTTTTACGGAAGAAGCCATCTGAATCTGCTGGAGCAAATGCTTTCACCTATTAAAAAACTGAAAATCACAACAAAAGGGGCACTGTAAGGTTGGACATCCTGCACATTTTAGGCTTTAATCACACCCAGTATAGTCAATCAAGCAAGCTTGATCAACAATTTCCTTACTTGGGGTATTAAATGGTAAGCCTTGGCTTCTGGTGTAGTGTTGGAAATTTTGAGCTTTGCTCAATTTTTCATGCAAGATCTATCAAAAAAATTATTTTTGAAAGGTATGAGATTCATCCCGCCCTGAGCTCTGATACCATATTAATTTGTCACAGTGGTCTAGGAACTGAAAACATAGTCTCACAAATAATACACACAGATAATCATAAAATTGGCAAAATGGTGGTGCAATGGAAGTAGCAGCTCTGTATAATCAAATGAAAAATGAATAATACGATACAATGATCATGTTGGAAGCATGAATTCCAAGACAATTCGAATTCCCAAGGAGTTCATTCGAATTGAATGAGTGAGTCTAGCTTAATTGAATGTAAGCGACAGTCAACACTCAAGTTAGCCATTAATCAAAACCCTAATTGACTCAATTGATCCCTAATTGAAGTTGGAGTGCAATAAATGACTGAGTCTAACTGAAAGTAGCTTAGACACATGTCATTGCAAGCCAACCAACAAGTGGTAGTGCATCAATGACTCCAATGGACCCCGATGAGGTTAACTGAAGTGTAACTGACCATCAAAAGTGGTTGGAGGCGCCCTTGTTGACTCCACTTCATTAAATAATCAATTTAATGAAAAGAGGTGGCTTCACTGCTCTATTTAACTGATTGGAACCATCAGTTAGCAATAAATTTCATTTATGACACTCAGATCACCCCCGAAGTGCTCCAGTTAGCCTCCCTAAATGTAGGAGAAGGCTAAGTTATCCTCCTTGACCGAAGGTAGGCGTGGATGTGTTGATGCTGATGTCATACAGTGCTCCTCTGATGTCAATTAAGTCAATAAAACTTAGGATAGTGGTTTAACTAGGCCAAATTGACCAAAATGGGTGTGTATGGTGGTAAATGTCTCCAACAATACCCAGGCAATATTTCAACCCTCTCTCCACAACAATGGCTCCAATATGTTAGCACTTGGAATGTACCCAGACTATGAAAAGGTATATCCCGAGGTAACCACAAAAC
>LPNX010377878.1:197127-233123 GCA_001517045.1 Pseudotsuga menziesii | reverse complement strand
AGGGTTACTCAAAAAAGGCTGAGGGAGGCAAAAGGGCATTCACTTTTCATTTTTGCATGAGAAGAAGAGAGAGCTGAGCAAGGAGGTCGAGACTGAGAAGAAGGGTATGATTTTCCAGAAGAGAGATCACACTGAAAATCGAGACAGCCATTAATGTTTGCACAGAAACCGAGGTAGAGTACGGTCTTCATTAAATGCTGTACGGGTTGCATTTATTGGCACAGAAACCGAGGTAGAGTACAGCCTGTTGCTGCTGTACGGTTGCATTTATTTCTCAGCACGAGTTTCAGGGTACTTTCCTGCACATAAATCGAGGTCATTAAAGTCTGTACGGCCTGCATTGAATGCTGTACTGACAGCATTAAATACAGCACAGAAATCGAGACAGTACGGTGCATTTATTGCTGGTACGGATTACTGTGTACGGTCTGCAATTTATTGGCACAGAAAACGAGGGTGTACGGCTGCTGTTTGCTGGGCACAAGTTTCCATATTTTGGGATAAAGTCTGTGGTGGAGATAAGTTGTATTTCTACTGTATTTCTGTCCATTATTTTGCTGAAGAAAATAAAATATCTCTCTCTCTCTGACTGGTTTTCCCCGTGGGGGTTTTTCCAGGGCTGATTAGCCAAAAATCTCTGAGTATTAATTTATGGTGTGACTGTATATGTGTTTATTTCTGCCTGTTAATAATTTTACTGTGTGTTTAAAATTGTTCGGCAAATTTTTAAGTAGCTTTTAGCCTATGCAAAACCGGCTGAAGTGAAAAACACAAAATGTTCATTTAAACCAGCAAGCAGTAAAACTCAGTTTTCTACATCAGGCACTTTATTGTGATAAGTGGCTATGTATTTGTAAGATTTTCTAGATTACCTGGTATAAAATCTATTGAATCCTTAGTATCCACAAGTTATAGCTGTGGAAACATAGAACCCTAAAATATTTGTCTAACATTCAAGTATTTAGGATACCTACAATTTACAAATGTTTATAAATAAGATAGTACACATGAATTTTTTCAACTTTCAAGATATGATTGATATTTTTGTTCTTCTTTGACTGCAGCTTAGGACTTTCTTGATTCGTAACGGTCTATCGACTCTTTTCAAAAATGGACGTGCTGCTTATAAGGAGTACTACACGAGGTGTGTGTTTTTATTATTTAATGTAGGAAGCTTGTTTTTTCTATAGACTCATTAACATATTTAGACATTGTCATGCTTTTGCAATGTGGTGAATATCATCACATTTTGAATTCAAAAGCAACAAACATCATAAAATCATTATCTAGTTTGAAACTGTAAGTACTTGGAGGACTTTAAATTACAACCATTTCTTGATGTTAATATTGATATTGCCTTTTGAAATTTGAAATGATATTGTATATCAATGACACTGCAGGGACATGAAATTAGAATCTGCATTGAGCTTGGCTAATAATCATGAGCATCAAACAAGCTCATTTTACATACCTTATTGCTTGCAAGTGTTCCCAGAACATGGAATGAAAAGAGGGAGAGTGTGAGCTGGGATGGTCCTTCCAAAAAATCCCCAAGACTGAAATATTTCAAATTATCATATGTAATATGTACTTTTACATATTATAATGTATATATCTATTAAAACAATGTGCAAAATGTCAAAGTAGTTGAAGACAATATGAAAACATAGATTTGAGTGGTATTGTAGATTATTAAGTTACAAATGTTATTCAATAGAGCATCAACTATTTAGTGCATATAACATAGGCCATCTAATAGTTACCAACATACAAAGTTATTAACCAGATAGGAGGAAGTAGACTATGAAATGAAATAGGGCATCCCTAAGCTGCACGGGATGGGCTAACAAGTACAAGTTTCCGAAAGGGGTACACATTGGAAACGTGATCCCCCAAAATTTGGAAACTTGCAAACATGGTATAAACAAATATATATATATGTGTGTGTGTGTGTGTTTGTGTGTGTATGTATGTATGTATGTATGTATCACAAATAAAAAAAGAATAGTTGAGCAAGAAAATTTAAATCAAGGATGGAAGTTGGAACAATACTCTTGCTGCTTAAACACACAGAACAGCCCACAATTATCTTCTCACTGTAGCTACACCATAACCAGATCATAATGCCCCAAAAAACAATGAAAGTGCTTTTTGTTTGTGTAGGAAACGTTTTTGTGCAAATGCTGTTGATGCAAGTGTGAGAAAAGAAAGAGATTAAAAAATCAATTTTATAGAACAAAGATAGGCTGTTAAGGTTTTCTAGAAGTTCCTTTAATGTTAAAGTAGTGTTAATCTCAGATAAAAACATTTGTTCAGGTCTTAATGGTTAACTCCCCAGCCAAATTGCATTCAAAACATGTCAAAACATGCCCATTTGTCCATGAAACATCTTTGAATAATAGTTAGCATTTTAGAATTGTGAAATGCCATTTGAAACAGCTCATGGCATTTCAAAGGCAGTTGGTATTCATTTCAGAGCATTGAAACGTTTCAGTGCTCAAAACAAGGCTCTCCAAGGTGTTACTTGCAGCTCATGGCCATCATGTCAAAGAGTTTTAACATGCATATATTGCTTACAAAATAGGCCATGTGCCTAATTTATAAAATAGATATTATAAAGTGCAGACTAAACTGAGCTAAACTATATGACAACTAAAAATATGAAAGGGATAAATTTTTTTCTTTATAGTCATGGCATCTTGCTATTAGCAAATTTTTCTCTCAATTCCCTTGATAGAAGAAGGGTACCACCACTAGTTGCACGAGCTCATAGTGCTTGTGGAGGTTGTGGAGTTAAAGCTGCTGGAGTGTTGTTGACAATGTTAGTGGATACGGTGGCATATCAGTCAGATCAACATCGAGGTCAACAATTGGCCTCATGTCCTTTGAAACTAGTGCTCTCTTCCAGATTGGCTCCTTTGGATTGTTGTACTGATTACCAAATATTTTGTGTAATATGGTGTAGGATTTTGCAGCGAGATATATTGCTTTTTTTTGGTTTGAACACTCGTAACATTTTTAGTCCAACTCATTTCAACTGAACACTTCGCTCATCGCTAGGGAAAAAAGCATAAGGGAGAACTTCACTAATGATCAAGAATAATTCAATAATATACTAGAGAGAGTTTTGATAATATTATTAATTTAACTAGGTTGAAACAGAATGGTGTGAGACAATGAACAATGGTTTTGAGGGGGCCTTTGAGGCCCTATAAATGCCATCGTACCTATGTAATGTAATATAAGCTTGAAGTGGATAAATATATGAATATATGTGTATAATGGATAAATATGCCTAAATGGGTGATTAGTTGGAGCAGGTGCAACTGCTCCAACCATCCATATGATTGTATATAAACCTATCAATGATGAATGCAAAGGCGGTTGGATGTCCTTCCTCATATGTGATGGTTACATCAGTGTGTATTTATAATGTATCTCTCCTTGAAGGTTGTGTTGAAGCCTTGCCTTCCAACATTTTGGCGTCGTTGCCTTCTCCATTAGGTCTGGGTGACAACATCAATGGATGAGGGTTGATTGAACTTGAAAGAAAAAGAGAATGAGATGAAGAACCTACCAGAAGAAACATTTGTTCGTTGATGAAAGAACAAGAAGTTCTTGCAATTATGGTTAAATATGCTCCTAAATAACAAAATAAATGCACAGAAAGACACCCATAAATTATAAAAAAGAAAATATGAAGTCATTGCTTTGAATGCATTGATAGTTGACCTGCTTAGAGATGGCTAGATTCTCAAGATTGGAATTTTGATTGGTTTAAATATCCAACATATTAGGCTTTAGAATCAAAGTTGGAAGGCAGAGGCAGGATATTGTGATATCAATGTAGCTCGGATGCAGAAATATCTAAAGTTTTAGGCCAAAAAAATTTGTCAACCCAAAGAAAAAACTAGACCATATCCACATGAGCATCGGTCAATGGGAATGGTAGATTCGACATGTATTATGGTGCATGGATATCCAAAAGTGCATAGTAATAAAGAAAGCCTTGAGGGGTCAACTGTGAAAGCTAGCATGTCTACGCAAGAGCCGACCATTGATAAGAAGCATTAATGAGCCAACCATAATTGGCTCCAAGAGATAAACGATATGTGTTATTGATATTCAAGCATTAGTTGAGCACATTGGAGAGAAGCTGATTTCCTACCACCACTCGATCACAGATGGTCAACCATCGAGACAATCGATGCGAAAGAAGCTTGTGATTAATGCTTGATGCAGACAAGTGATAGGGCTAACTGATTGTCCCATCACTTTTTACCATCTTTTAATCCTTGCATGATGTTTATGAAAAAGCCAATGGTCATGCTATTGGACAAAATAATTATGAAATCAAAGACAATTATCTCTAATTAATCAAGCATTAATAAGCAAATCAAAGACAATGACTGCTTATTCTGTGTGTTTTAGAATAACCCTCTAAGCTAGATAAATCCACAATTATTGCAAAATAATAAGTGCCTAGTTGGATATCACCTTAGAACATCAACCAAACGCACATCAAATGGGACAACTGCACAGCATAAGGCCTCCAATGCCTTTCAATTTTATTCCAAAGAGAATCATAAACAAGTGTTATCACATATATACTAGCCGGGCTACCATATTCTATTTTTCAGATACAGTACATTTTTCAGCCAGATCTCTTACATATGAGATGCTGAGATGAGTAGTTTTGACGGATCATTATTTTGTTAGTGGACTATTATACTCTCCCATGTCAGGATTAAGTCTCAGGACACTCAAATTCGAGGACTGATGTAGCCATTTAGTCATTTGCAGAGCAATTAGTGATGCCCAGATTGGTGTTAGTATTTTCTCATTGGACGGATGATGGTTCAGATGGATTATTTGCATGGTTATGACTTAGCATTTATTATATTGTGTTATGGTTATCATTGCTCTTATACTCATCTTTGTGACATATACTAGCATTTAATGTCATGAGGTGGTTATAAAATATATGCACTTGGATGTATTTGTATTATGTATTGATGTTCCTACTTAGACTTGGAAGTTCCTGATCTATACTCATTGGTTTTACCCTCCCTAGGGAGAATAGAGGTAGTCATTCCCACCATGCTTTGGCTTGCTAGTGTTGGTTTCATTATTCATTGTCTCCACCCATCCATTTCCTGCCAGTTTTGTTTTAACCCGACTTACTACTTGACTTGTGGCATGGATGACCTTTCCCCACTAGAACCTTTGTTGGACAAACCTCCCTGTTTATATTGTGTCTCGGCTCTGAGTTGGTGACAGAACTTGCCTTTGGTGAGTTGGATTGTATGCCTAAATCATTTTGGTCGGTTGTCCCGATGTTTGGCACTGTGCAAAACTCCCCCTGGTCACTTGAGATGTGTTGGCTAAAACTGAAATCCCATGTACTACTTGTATTGGAAATGTTTATATATGCGCCCATGGAAAATGTAAATTCTGAAATGTGTTTCTTAACATATGTGGGCAAAGGGCAAGAGCAATGAAATGCTAAAATACCCCGTGAAAGGTATAAGAAAAGGTCCCAAAAGCAATGGTTAAATATATGCTATATCCAAATATTGTTGACCTTATAAATTTGAATATGTCCTGGATGAAAGCTGCAATTAGCTGTGCTTTTAGGCACTGGTGAAGTCCCAAAGGATCATATAGGCCAAAAAGGCCAGGGAAATAAAATTTATGGTCCTAATGAACTTGGATCAAACTTGATGTAGACATGATGCCTGAGTTGAATAAGCACTCTCTGAACAACTCAACTATTTGTGAGGCACTGCCATTCCTTATGTTGTTGTTTGTCTGGCATGTGGTTATCGTGAGTATTCCCTTTCCATATCCAAAGTGTCATGATGTTAAGTTGGTAGTCATCATTTTCCCTAGCCTTGTCAATTTTTAGCCTTCACCCTTCACTAGCAAATTGACTACAACTATGAAGTGAGTATAGTCTTGAAAGTTGGTCTGGGTAATAATAAATAAATATTAAAACCCTATATATGTATTTGGTTGATGTAACTCCAGTGAGGTGACTGCTACTTGTTATGATTGTTACTTAAATGATTTGTAGAGCATGTCTTAGCCTTGTAACACTTGCAGTAGATGGATGATTGTCTGAGTTATATTATTGGTATCTAGTCATTTATAGGTGATTATATTGTCTATTGGATATTGTTGATGATCAGGCAGAGACCTGGAAAGGGTATGAGTATGCACCCTAAATGGATTTGGACTCTCTGAGTCTAGTGAGATAGCTTATTTTTAGTTCCGGGCACTTGTAGAGATGATCAGGCTCATTTTACCCTTCTGATGCAGTTTTGCTTCACAGGACAGGATGATGTGTCTGAGCAGGGAGATGTTTTTATGGGATCTCCTAGGGCGATGTATGGGGCATAGGGGGTGCATCCACTTGGTTGTACCATAGTACCCCCATCCCAGACAGCTTGGTGGGCTTAGTTGGACAACACAGGCACCCTAGGAGGCTGTTTTGGCAGGTTCACATTTCCCGAGGCAAATTAATAAATGATTAAATGGCTATTGAAGAAATCGATTTGGGATACTGAGGCAAGGAAATGACATGGAATGAGTCATGATGATGAGAGTGATGTCCTCCGCACCTTCTCCAGCAGTTGCATCACCTGATTGGGCCCACACCTATTTTTCGGGCATTTTTATATTATTTGCCGGAGCTTTTGGGAGGCTCACGATTTCCTCAAGGAGGCACAAAGTCAAAAAATTAAAATATTATATTATTTTATTGTGCCATGGGGCACCCAGAGGGAGTTAGTTAACACTCCATGGACCCACCATGTGCTTCATTTATTTTTTGTTGAGTGGGGTACCCTCTTTATGGGTGATCTAGTCCACTTTGGTACTTTATGGTTATATTGATCCATGTATTGTATGTTGAGTTCATCTCAACCATTGATTAGAACAATTATATCTTTTAATCTTAGCCACTCGTTTTGAAAGTGGTTAGGTTTTTGGTTCTCTCATTCCTATTTAAAGGAGAGAGCTTCTCATTTGTAAAGGGTCTTTGGCTCTTGGATCTGATTAATAGAAAAACTTTCTTGTGGATATTTTTGGATCTCCTTTGCATTTGGTATTCTTAGATGGTGATTGGAAAGTCTTTTGCTTCCTAGCATTCGGGAAATTGTTGCAAGATCTATATATTTTTGGGAATCTTTGTCTTGTCTACAGGAAGGAGACTTCAGCTTGGGCATTTTTGCAGGGGGACCTGAACTTGCTTGGATTGTCTTCGTTTTTTTTCAGGGGGTTTTCATTAGTGTCATTGTGATCTATGATTTTCTCTTGCTACTTTTCTGTAGCATTTAGCTTTTTCTCATGCGGCAATAAATCTTGATATGGTTGACGTTTGTTGTGCAGAAGAGAGGGCGCCTTGACTCCTTGGGGCAAAACGTTGGACATAGAAATTGCTCAAAGCTTCTCAAATTGATCGGGATAGCAAGGATCATCAACTTCAAGGCATCTACAAGGATTTACAGGTAAGATCTGCAGGTTAGTTCTTTTCTTTCGGATCTCAACCCATTGACACATGCTTTTCTTCATTTTTTTGAAAAATCCATAAATAATAAAAAACCAAAAAATACTAAAAAATAAACCGCTCGGTCTCTGGACAAACCACTGCTGGGTTTTGTAGATCGGACCTCCCTCTCACCAATTCACCCCTAACGCTGAGCTAGTTTGGCCTAGTTTGCCCTAGATCTGAGAAGCTGCCTTCTCAAACCCTAGTGCCCCTCACTGAATTTTTGACTTTTTTTGAGATCTGATGGAAAATAACAACTTGGGTTTGTAGATCGGGTCCTCCTCACTCCAAATCACCTCCAACGCTGAGCTAGAGGCTGACAAGTAGCCCTAGATCTGAGAAACTGTCTTCCAGGATCCTAACATTTCTCATCATTTTTCAAACCTTTTTCCAGATCTTATTTTTCTGCCATTTTTCCAACTTGGGTTTGTAGATCAGGTCATCCCCATCCCATTTCCCCTCCAACGTTGAGCTGATGGTCTCTGAATTGTCCTAGATCTGAGGATTTGCCTCTCCAAACCCTAGCACTAGCCACCTTACTGTTGTTTTCCCCTGTAGACTGAATTTTTCGGCCAAATAGTTTTCTGGATCCATAGATCAAGGCATTTCCCAAGTGGGTTCACTACAACGCTGGGTAGATATTCACTCTTTTACCCCAGGTCCAACAGGAACTGATCTCCAACCCTAGCGCTAGCCCCTTTTTGGCCTTTTTCCTTGCAAACTGATCTTTCCTTGATGACTCGGGTTCTCTGATATTGTCACATCTATCTATCCATCAGTACTAGATATCCCCAACACTGTCCTTGCCCTCCCTGCGTTGGTCATGTTTCCTAAGGCAGCGGATATCTTCACCAGTTGCTAGTACCTCAACCCTAGATCTGATATTTACCCCATAGGTCACCTGTGTTCCACTTTGGATCAACTCTTATTTGTCTAAAACCCTTATCCAAAGACCTGGCACATTTAGTGACATATTCCATAGATCTAAGGTCTCCAATTACCTTACACCTTTACGTACCTCAAGTCTAATTGATCTGATCTGGTATCTAGGTCTAATCTCTCCTATCGGGAGTAGATCCGGGTCTCCCCCTTTGTTGTATCGGGCTTAGATAACATAAAGTGAAGGTTGCCTTGATTGGCGTGACAACCATCCATTTGGGAGTCTAGGTAGTCTTGGTTCCACCTCCTTAGTTGCTTGTCCCTCTACCATCCATCCTGGATCCACCATACATAGGCAACTACAAGGTTGGTGATAACAAGTTACAAGAGCATAGGTTCAATGCTTTCTGACAATGTAGCATTGCCTCGCTTAAATAGAAAAAGAGAAGCCAAGGGGGGGGCGCACTTGCTCTGTTGGCTTGAGATGGAATTGAGTTGGATTTGAGAGACTTGAGGCCTACTCAATGGAAACAACAAGAGATAAAGCGCCTAATTTCAAAACTTTGAAATATTTCCCAAAAAATACATTCTTTTCCTGGAGAATGCACCCCCACTTGAAGAGAAGCGCCCCACTTGATTTAGGAAAAATTCCACACTTTGATTTATCTGGGAATAGCAAGAATCTATCACCTAGAAACATTAATATACTTGTTGCTTTAGTTTGACAGCTAAAAAAACAAGTTTTTGGTATGTTTCTTTTATTTGATGAGTTGTCGATTTTTTCACTTTATCCATTTTTTTGGTCTTTTTTACCATTTTCGAGTAATATTGAATTTTGGAGATAAATAATTACTCAAAAACTTAGGAATAGGGGTTAAGTGGGTTTTTTGAGTTAGAAAACGAGCACCCCCATGCCTAATTCCTCCTCCTAACCACACTTTTATGCCTTAATGAATATTTTTAATTAGAACATGCATGCTTTTTACGGGAAATTTAAAATATTCCAAAATAATAAAAACACCTAGGGGGAACCTAGTACATATTCATATGACTCAAAACCAATGATTAGTATGGTAATATACATTGACACATAGGTTTTAATGACCTCTTAAGGCCTAACCACCAAAATTGGTGGATACAGGGAGTATTTCAATCTTATGATTTCTTACTCTCTTATTTGTTTATTTTTCATCGGCATTTGTCATTTTTCTTGCCATTCTCATTGTTATTTGCTTGGCTTGGAAGGAGAGAGGGCGCATTTGGCTTCCTTGGGCGTTTTCAACAAAGCTGGATTTTCATCATTCCTTCACTTGATTTATGCGGAAATAATCTTCATCACCTCGGCATTCATCCTCAAAAACAATAGGTACGTTTCTCCTAGGTAAGATCTATCATTTTTCTCAGTATCTAATTGGGGCTGCATTTTCCTTTCATCAAACCCTCATTTCTTAGATCTGTAGGTTATAGTTTGCGTTGGTATATAAAACTTGAAACCCACTTTGGAATAATCATAAAACCCCTTTGTCTAAATTTTTACGATCATCGGACTCCATTTTCCCACCTAACGCATGGGTCTGCCTCTTAGGGAGGACACCCTCCTTGGGAGGAGTGGGTATTTTCAGATCCACAAACTGGGTATTGCTAGTTTCACATCCAATCGCCTTATCTTACACCTAGCAATCAATCTGAATGTCCAATTTCACTTAATTTTCACCGTTTACCCCTAGATCCAAATTTTCATGCTTAAAACCCTAAGGTAAATTGGGGCTTTTTATACGGACACTCAAAATCTCTTAGTAACTGTGCAAAACTCTAATTAACTATAATACTAAGAAATATAATCAAGTTTCCCTAGGTTATTCACTTGCATTACTTGTTTTTAAGGTCATCTTGGTTATAGGGATGCCCCCTGGGCTTAGTATATTCACTACAGTCCGAAGTGTCGATATCCTCGACGAGTGTGACATTTGAGTTCTTTCAGAGGTCTTGAATTTTGTAGGTCACAACTTTAGTTTCTTTTCCTCTACCATCCTGGATAGGATCGCCCCATGGGGCAACTACAAGATTCGTGATAACACCTCCTAGGCGTCATTGTTGGAATCCATTTTCCCACCTTAAAGCAGCATTGATCCCTGGAGAAAGCACCCATCCTGACTTGTCAGCCTATTTCCTGTGTGTTCTCTATTTTCGGTTTCTGCTCAGATTTCTTCACATTGTCAATTCTCTCAGCTAAGCAAGTGTGGTGTAAGCCCTAATTCTCTGATTTAACCTCACCTTGGGAATTTCCATATTTCTATCTAAATCCACCTAGGGTCCTAGGTTTGATCAATTGAACAAACACACTAATCCTAGATCTGATATTTAAATCCCATAAGTCATTGTTTTATTTGGCTTGAGTAACATTTCCAACACCCCTAACCAACTCCACTCAAGCATTCCTGAAATCGTGGCTTATTCCTTAAATCTAGGGTTTCAAGCTTTCACCTTACGTTTTCTCTGTTTGAGCTTGATCTGGTGAATAGCTATAGGTCTTTCCTTTTAGGATAGGTTTGGGTCTCCCCCTTTGTCACTTGGGCTTCAGTGGCACAAAGCAAAGGATATCTCAACCAACGTGACAACCATGCATCATTTGGGGGTTGGGGTATTCGTAGGTCACGACTTTGGTTGCCTATCCCCTCTGTCATCCGGAATAGGATCAATCCATGGGGCAACTATAAGATTCGTGATAACATGTAGATGAATTCGCTATGGCTCTGGATGGGCCAGGTTGGTCCCCAAATTCATCGGATAGGTAATATGGACCCTGTAGAAAGTTTGGGGATGACATGTGAAGGATCTGAGGTCTCCTAGATCAATAGTGAATTTATCCTTGAATGATCAATGCACCCCCCAATGAACACGTTTCCTTCTTATACTGCTAGATCTCAGATATTTGTACTTGGATCTGCTGCTACTCACAAAGATGATCAAAGACTGTGAAGTGTTGTGATAGATCTTGATGATCTACCTCTGAAAGTGATTAGGGCAGATAGATTTCGCCGTCGAAAACACTTGCTAGTTGAAGACTAATGCCCTCAAGCCCAACTTGCTCGCCGAGCTTTTGAAACCAATTCTCGAAAGTGAATAATAACAATGGATGCCTTTTTGGTTTGACTTGTCTTCTTTTATAACATTAGGTTTTGCATGAATTAACTTTGCATGCATGCAACCTAATTGCCCATTGGCGCATGTAAGATGAATTAAGTCCCGCATGCTTCGCATGCTTGTTGATATCCGCTCCGATGGTCTTCTTTATTCTACTAATGACATAATAACATTGAAGTGGTGTTCTTTTCTGCTCTTGGTACTATTAGTCCTCAGTCAATTCCCTTTTTTTCATTAATACCCACTCGAACCTATGGGAATTAAATAGGTTAACGGGTGTTTTTGGATGCTTGATTGGAAGAGGACATTACAGTAAGCTTTGACCAAGAGTTTGCAAAATGTATAGAAAACTCTATTCATACAAAATTATTTAAAAAGTCTAAAGAAATTTTTCTGTTTGGGTTTATAATGGTACCTATTGAGTTTTTCATTGGGTTCGTGAGTAAAAGACTAACACCTGTGAAAAGTCGACTCAGACTCGTTGGCAATGAGCTTGCCTCACTAGTGTCTCAGTTTGCCTCATTTTTGTGTTGAGCCAAGTTTGACTTGCCTATCTGAGTCATTCTCTGCGAGTTGCATTACTGGAAAACGTTCATTGAATCGCAAGATTGGGCTTGCTACTTTTTCGGGAAACCCAAGGGGTGCTTTCTCTCATTCGTGTATGGCATCTCTAGTAAACTCATAGATGTAGATTTCGACTAGTGTGCCTAACCCAAGGGGAGTCGAACCAGGCACCTGCTGGCACAGAACTAGCCAGATGCCCACACCGTTGGGGACAACTGGTTGAGCTAACTCCTTGGGCCCAGGGTTCCTCTTACTTGGTATGTAACTACTTCAAGCCCACTATTTGTAAATTTTGTACAGAAGAATGTAACTTTCAGAATAATAAAGTAATAAAGTAGAAATAGTTAATAATAAAAAGACTGATATCTTTTAATTGTAAGTTGTAAATAGTTTCACATAGGTGTAAGTTGTAACTAAAGGGTGTCTTTGATCTATCATTGATAATTTAGCCTATTGCACATTCCATTGACTATTATATGTTGTCCTAGTCACTAACTCTAAAACTAACATTAAAATAATTGCCAAAAAATTAAAATAAATATGTAATCGTAACAAGTTATTATCAGAATGTGCATGAACCGCATGTTTTTATATTCTCTTATTTGTCTAATTATTTCTTCTTGTTTGCTTCTTTGGTTTATTATTGCTTGGAGTAATGTTTAACCAAAAATTATGCTACATTTGGACAGGCAAATGAATATCTGGGGCACATCGCATGCAAAGATAAAGGAGATGAGTAAGCTTTTAGATGAATGGTGAGGCTAATTTCATGAATTTAAGATTAAAAGGTGGAAACCTTGTTTTAATTCATTGTGTATGTAGTTTACACAATCCCCCTTTCAATGAATTTTCTAGCCTCCAATTTTCTCATCTTTTGAGAGTTCCTCAACCTTCTTTCAATGTCTGAGGATTTGTTTTTTTACCGATTAAGCAGTTACTAACTTGGTTGTTGTGTGTGAAGGGCTGTATACATACGGAGAAAACATGGAAACAGACAACTGTCTTCTGCAACATATCTTTCAGAGGCAGAGCCTTTTCTTGAGCAGTATGCTCGCCGGAGCCCCCAAAATCAAGCATTGATTGGGTCTGCAGGAACGTTGATCAAAACAGATTATTTCTTGTTTGGTGGTGAGGGAGACTTGGTTGAAGAAGAAGAATTGGTTGTTAAAGATGAAAAGTTACCTTTAACTACAGTTAAAGATGAAAAGTTACCTTTTCCTGTTGGATAAAGTTTGTTTTGGGTGTTTTTTTTTTCATACACCATGAAGAATTGCGAGATGTGGTTACTATTGGGATATATCTTTTACTATTAATTTCTTGGCCTGTGGATTGTGAACTGGCATTTTGGTGTAATCTCTGTTACATCCTGTGGAACTTAAAGTTTGGATTCAAGTGATGTGACATTTAATCTTTAAGGATATAAAGGATATTTGCTTGGCTTTCTACTGCAATTTTGTTTGTTGATGTCATGGTGATCGGCTTGTTCTTCCTGATCGGCTTGATCTTTCTGAAAGTGAGTTTCTGTCCTTTCGACAATGCCGTATTTGCTACTTTGGCATGTAATTTGAATATAAAATGTGCCTATTGTTCCCATATAACATCGTGAACTTAGTGATATTATGTTTCTTTATATGATATTGTATTTGTCACTGTTGATGGGCGATAACATTCTGTACTTCTTTATAAAGTGCAATTAGTCACAAATGTGAAGGTTATATTATGCAGATTTCTATATGTATTCCTTCATATGGTGTCTCCTTGCAACAGTTCAAACTTAAAATTTATATGTAAATCCTGTCCCTAAGGCTTTCCTATAGGCACATCTGCTAATTTCTCTGTATTAACAATGTCACATTGTGTCAATTGTCGTTTGTTTGAATCTATTGCTAACCTTGTTATGTACTATTCAATGCTTGCCCAATTATGGCTCCAAGATCCAACTTCCCTCTCAAGCATATTGGCATTCATGGTCCAGTATTGTGTGATGCTATTGATTAGTAATTCACAACTCCTGATAATTTAATAGTAGTACCTTTATGACAAAAGGCATGTTTGTTCCTTGGATTAGTTGATAAAAGGTTATGAATGGGTATCAAAGATGTGCTCATGAAATTATAGATCTAACAAGATTGAAGCACATCGGGATGTCTAATAGGCTATATTTTCAACCGATATAATGAGCATTGCTACTTTTTCGAGATTGGTTTTCTAATGCATGCTTGCTGATATCAGGTATACCAGGATGTGCAAAGTCTGCTCTTTGTAGAGAACCATTCAGTGAGCTTCCTTACATCAAGTAGGTATGGGGGCATACAAGAAGTAAACCGAGATTTCCAAGAAGTCAATTGACATCGTCAGGGTGTAAATGAAGCATGCATTTGTAAAGCTATTGTAGAAATTGCTGTGATCATCAACCTTTAATGCAAAGCAGAAATTTCACCTCTTAAGTAGAGGCTTCCTGTGACTTTTTAACCTTGGGGCTGCTATGAAATTGAATACAAAACAGCGGCAGAAGTGGACAATATATCAATCCTTAACAACCTCAAATTTCTAACCAATCCAAGAGAAAAGACACTGAAGTTTTCCAATAAATTTCATCCCTCTATAGTGTCTTTTCATCCATAAACCAAATCTGAAAACTCTTATTTACTGCAGTAAATACATTAGTAAAATAGCCCACATCTTCCTCAATTATAATGTTAAATCGCTTGACATAATTTCCTTTATGTCAAATCAGCAAGACATATATCGCTGGAATGACAAACCACGAAGAATATAGATGGCTGAAAATCGAATTTGCAATTTGCACAAGTAAATTACAGCTGAAAACTTCATTAATATGCTTAAGATGAGTTTTGTGCATCCCAGAGCCTTACCACAAGGCTTCTACAATCCACTAGCTCTCCAAAATCATAGCTAGGGAAAGCAATGAAAAACCCTAGCTCAACCAAGGAGATCTATCAAATATGAATCACTCAAGCTAGTCCTCTGAGACAATCTGTCTCCTTCTCTTCATTTTTCATCAAATACAACCTCGGGTTTCATCTCAAAACATTATTCTATAAATCTCCAAGGGATTAAGATGCTCCAAGAAGATCAAGAAACCCTAGTGACTCCAAGAGAGAGAGTGACCATGTACACGAGAGAGAGGACGACTAATGCACTCCTAGTCACATCTCTACACAAGTTAATAAAAATGATGAATGATATAACAATGGTGATCATCTCCAGGTCTTTTTCTTGAGAATACATCCTCCTTGTTGATGTATTTGTAACTTCGGAAGATATTCTGATGTATATTATCATTGTATGTTGTTGTACCACCATCGGAGATGTGTTTAATTCCTTTCGGGATGTCATTATTGTGTATAGACCTTGAGGTACAACCTCCGTTGTAAGTCAGGGCAATAGTTTCCAGTGTAACATCATGTAATGTGTATTTGGAGTCTCTCTAGGAGAAGTCAGCCCTCTTAGGATAAGAGTTCGACCCTAGTCATGTAATAGGTCAGCCACTTGATTAGCATAAATAGGGAGGCGCCCTCCCTCATTTATACACACCTCACACTCACTCAAGTTCGCATGAGAGAGAGAGAGACAAGGAGGAGAGATAGATAGTTTCTGAAGACTTCTTATTACTGGGTTTGATCATCTTATGACACAGTCTTTGTGATTATACTATTTTGAGGAAGTTTGCAGGGTTTTCTCTATGGTTTTCTCGGTGAAAATCTTTGTCGTGTATTTGTTCTATCTTATGCATATTGTTGTACTTGTTATTCTTTCAGATAAAGATCCTAGCTAAGATAATAAGATCTAAGAAAAACTAACATGTTATCAAAGCCTCTCTGAAAGAAGGCACTGTGCAACAACGAAAACTAGGGCTTCTTAGTTCAAGGTCTTCTCTCCATAGATCATCAAGAAAAGAGGGCTAGGCTAACTCACCTCAGTAGGGCGCATCTTTTGGTGGAAGCAGTTTCAATTTTGACCCTGTTACTTGTGTCAGGAGAAACTAGGGCATCAAGTTTCAGAGGCTTCCCACCTCAGTATTTAGGAAAGGACCTTGCCGAGCAACTTACCTCAAGAAGGCACATCTTTCTGTCCAAACAGAATTCCCAAACTCCAAGTTTGGAAAATTAGGGTTTCTCTAACAAACCCTAGGTCAGCCAACTCCAGAACCAAGTCGAACACCTCAAATCGGTAAGATCTAAATATTTGCTATTTCCATTTGAGGTTCTCATTTGAAAAGATGACTCACCATACTCAGCTTGAGGACAAGTTTGGAGGGGCTAATAACTTCCGAGCATGGAAGTACAAAATCTCCCTGATCCTTGAAGAGAATGATTTGGATCAATACGTCACTGGAGAAGTTCTAGAACCAGAGGGAGATGAGGCTATGGATACTCATAAGAAGAACTTGGCTAAGGCCAAGAAAATCATTATAGATTCTATTAAGGATCACCTCATCCCCCATGTGTCTTCCTCCAAGACATCGAAGGAAGTATATGATGCTTTGACAAAGATGTTTGAAGGAAAGAACATCAACCAGAAATGACTTTGAGGAACCAGTTGAAGAAGTTGAAAATACATAACTCGGAGACTATACATTCTTACTTCACAAGGGTTGCTCAAATCAAAGAACAACTTGAAGCAGTTGAAGAGAATGTCGAAGAAGGAGAAATTGTGATGACTACCTTGAATGGTCTTCTTAGATCATGGGACTCATTCATTCAAGGAATCTGTGCAAGAAGGAAGCTGATCTCTTTCAGGCGACTTCGAGAAGAATGCACACAAGAAGAAGCTCGACTCGTAACAAGAGAAGAGAAGATGGGAGAAATTGAAGGTCAAGCTCTCACAGTTCACACCACGAAAAACTACAAGAAGGAGAAGAAGGAGAACTATCATCACAACAAGAAGAAGGACAAGAAACAAAAGAAAATCAAGAGAGATCCTTCTAATGTTCGATGCTATACTTGTGATGAAAAGGGACATTGTGCAAGAGACTGTCCCATCAGGAAAAAGAGACACCATGCTCATGTTGCCAAAAACGATGAACCAAAAAACAAAAGATTCAGAAGAGAGAAGGATGATTCAGATGAAGAGTATGTGCTAATCTCAACACTTACAAGCACTATCTCACATGGAAGCAATTATTGGCTTGTGGGTAGTGGGGCATCCAAACACATGACAAGATACAAATAATCATTCGTTAATTTGTCTGAGCATGAGTCACCTCACAAGGTGAAACTTTGATGATTATCAATACCCCATAAAAGGGAGTGGAGTAGATTCATACAAGCTAGACTCCGGGAAATCCTTAAAGATGAAGGATGTGCTGTATGTTCCGGTATTGGGGAAGAATCTTCTCTGCATCTCTGCACTAGATGCAAAGGGAATGAGAGTTGCATTTGTTGATGGCCAAGTTCTAATGTGGCCTAAAGGAAAGACAATAGATGATGCAACAATGATTGGAGAAGAAGATGGTGACATGTACAAACTCAAAGGACATCCTGAACAAGCATTGGTTCATGAGTCAATAGAACCAAGTGAACTATGGCATTGAAGGCTTGCACATGTGCACTACATAGCACTACCGATGGCAAGCAAAGCAGTTTCCGGACTTCCAGAGATCCAGGCAAAGCATGAACGCATTTGCAAAGGATATGCAAAAGGAAGTAATGCAAAGAGGACTGTTATCACATATATAGTAGCCAGGCTACCATATTCTATTTTTCAGACACAGTACATTTTTCAGCCAGATCTCTTACATATGAGATGCTGAGATGAGCATTTTTGATGGATCATTATTCTATTGGTGGACTATTGTACTCTCCCATGTTAGGACTGAGTCTCAGGACACTAAGATCTGAGGACTGATGTAGCCATTTAATCATTACAGAGCAGTTATTGATGCCTAGTTTTATATCAGTGCTTTCTCATTTGACATATGATGTTCCAGATGGATTATGTGCATGATTATGTCACAGCTTTTATTATGTTGTGTTATGGTTATCATTGCTCTTATACTCATCTTTGTGACATGTATTAACATGTTGTGTCATGATCTGGTGGTCATAATTATATGGACTTGGATGTATTTTGTATTATGTATTGATGTCCCTACTTAGACTTGGAAGTTCCTGATCTATACTCATTGATTTTACCCTCCTTAGGGAGAATAGAGGTAGTCATTCCCACCATTGTTTTGGCTTTCTAGTGTTGGCTTCATCATTCACTATTTCCACCCATCCATTACCTTCCAGTTTTGTTTTAACCCAACTTACTATTTGACTTGTGGCATGGAGGACCTTTCCCCGCTAGAACCCTTGTTGGACAAGCCTCCCTGTTTATATTATGTCTCGGCTCTAATTTGGTGACAGAACTTGCCTTTAGTGAGTTGGGTTGTATGCCTAAATCATTCTGGTCGATTGTCCCGATGTTTGGCACTATGCAGAACTCCCCCTGGTCACTTGAGATGTTGTTGGCTAAAACTGAAAGCTCATATACTATTTGTATTGGAAAATGTTATGTATGCGCTCATGGAAAATGAAAATGCTAAACTGTGTTTCTTAACATTTGTAAAGAGGGCAAGAGCAATGAAATGCTAAAATACCCCTTGAAGGGTATAAGAAAAGGTCCAAAAAACAATGGTTAAATATATGTTGACCTTATAAATTTGAATATGTCCCGGACGAAAGCTGCGATTAGCTGTGCTTTTAAGCACTGGTGAAGTCCCAAAGGGTTATATAAGCCAAAAAGGCCATGGAAATTAAATTGATGGTCCTAATGAAACTGGATCAAGCTTGATGTAGTCATGATGCCTAAGTTGAATAAGCTCTCTCTAAACAACTCAACCATTTGTGAGGCACTGCCATTCCTTCTGTTGTTGTTTGTCTGACATTGGTTTTAGTGAGTTTGTTCATTTCCATATCCAAAGTGTCATGATGTTAAGTAGGAGGTCATTCTTTGCCCTAGCCTTGTAAATTTCATCCTTCACCCGTCACTAGCAAATTGACTACAACTATGAAGTGCGTATAGTCCTGAAAGTCCAGTCTGAGTAATAATAAATAAACCCTATATATGTATTTGGCTGATACATCGCCAGTGAAATGACTGCTACTTGTTGTGATTGTTGCTTAAATGAGTTGTAGAGCATGTCTTAGCCTTATAACAGTTGCAGCAGATGGATGCAAGTCTGAGTTATATTTTTGGTATCTAATCATTTATAGATGGTTATATTGTCTATTGGATATGGTTTATAATCAGGCAGACACCTGAGAGGGGTATGAGTATACACCCTAGATGGATTTGGACTCTCTAAGTCTAATGAGACAGTTTATTTTCAGTTTCGGGCACTTACAAAAATGATCAGGCAAATTTTACCTTTCTGATGCAGTTTTGCTTCACAGGATGATGTGTCTGAGCAAGGAGATGTTTTATTTGGATCTCCTAGGGCGTTGTATGGACATAGGGGGTGCAGCCACTTGTTTGTACCATAGTAACCCCATCCCAGAGAGCCTGGTGGGCTTAGTTTGACAACAAAGGCACCCTAGGAGGTTGTTTTGGCAGGTTCACATTTCCCAAGGCAGATTAAAAAATGATTAAATGGCTATTGAAGAAATCGATTTGGGCTACTGAGGCAAGGAAATGACATGGGATGAGTCATGATGATGAGAGTGATGTCCTCTTCACCTTCTCCAGCAGTTGCAACACCTGATTGGGCCCACACCTATTTTTTGGGCATTTTATATTATTTTCTGGAGCTTTTGGGAGGCTCACAATTTCCTCAAGGAGGCACAAAGTCAAAGAATTAAAATATTATATTATTTTATTGTGCCATGGGGCACCCATAGGGAGTTAGTTAACACTCCATGGACCCACCATGTGATGCATTTATTTCTTGAGTGGGGTACCCTCGTTATGGGTGATTTAGTCCACTTTGGTACTTTATGGTTATATTGATCTGTGTATTGTATGTTGAGCTCATCTCAGCCATTGATTAGAATATTTTATCTTTTAATCCTAGCCACTCCTTTTGAAAGTGGTTAGGATTCGGTTATGATTGTGGTTCTCTCATTTCTATTTAAAGGAGAGAGCTTCTCATTTGTAAGGGGTCTTTGGCTGTTGGATCTGAATAATAGAAAGATTTTTCCGTGGATATTTTCTGGATCTGCTTTGCATCTGATGTTCTCAAATGGTGATTGGATAGTCTTCTGCTTCCTAGCATTGTGGAAATTCATGTGAGATCTATATTTTTTCTGCTATCATTGTCTTGTCTACAGGAGGGCATTTTGGCTAGAGCGTTTTTGCAGGGGGACCTCAACTCGTTCAGTTATCTTCGTCTTGGATCAAGGGGTTTTCATTAGTGTCATTGTGATCTATGATTACTTCTTTTTACTTTCCTATAGCATTTGGTTTCTTTATCTTGTCTTAGCAAATCTGATATTGTTGACGTTTGCTCATGTAGGGTAGGGGGCGCATTGGTGGCTTGGGGCTTGCATCCGTCATAGAAATCACATGGATCTTCCAGAATTGATCGGGATAGCAAGGATCATCGCTGTTAAGACTTCTACAAGCATTTACAGGTACGATCCAATAGGTAATTCTTTTCTCTTTAACAGATCTAAATCCATTGTACCTGTTTTCCTTCCATTTTTCTGAAAATCCTTAAAATACTAAAAAACCCTTAAAAAATACTAAATCCGGGAACTGTTCGATCTTTGGCCAAACCACTGCTGGGTTTCATAGATCAGGCCTCCCCCTCACTGAATCTACTGCAACGCTGGTCAAATTCCTATTGGTTTGACCTAGATCTGAATTTTAGTTTGAAAACTGCATACCACCCCCACTAAAAAACTGGACCTTTCCGGAGTTTACTATTTTCGAAACCTGACAGGCTAGGCTGATAGATCAGGTCCTGAGAACTCCAGAACACCCCTAACGCTGAGCTAGATCCAGCCTGCTTGCCCTAGATCTGAAGAAATCAGTTTTTCACCCTCTCAACCTCAATCATCAACTTTGACTTTTTCAGGATCTGACTTTTTCCAAATTTCTCTGAACCAAGTGTATAGATCAGCCCCTCCTGGTCCCATTTCACCTTCAACGCTGAGCTGGTTGTCTGTTGGTGGCCTCAGATCTACAGATCTGTCCCATCCAACCCTAGCGCTAGCATTCCTTGACTGAATTTCTGCCCAAACTGAGCCATCCGGACCAAAACACTTATCTGGGTCCATAGATCAGGGTCTACCCTAGGTGGGTTCACCTCAAAGCTGGGTGTATACTGACTCCATTGCCCAATGCACGAAAGGCACTGATCTCCCATCCCTAGCTCTAGCCTTGAATTGACCTTTTCCCCTTGAAATTGGTTGTTCCTTGATGACTCAGACAATCACACCTATTCACCTTCTTCATTGAGTTTGTCAGGCAGGTACTAGATAGTCCCGACTCTTTTCCTTCCCATCCTGCCTCGGTAACGCTTCCCAAGGCAGAGATCATCTTCTTTAGTTGCTAGTACCAAAACCCTAGATCTAACCATTTCCCCCAAAGGTCATCCGATTACTGCTTTGGATCAACCAATATACTACTGAAGTCCTTACCCATCTACTGAATCCTATTGTAGATCTAGAGTTCCTGAACACTTTACACCTTACGACCTCAATGTTTGTTTTGATCTGATCTGGTGTCTAGGTCTGATTTCTCCTATCAGGAGCAGATCTGGGTCTCCCCCATTGTTGTCTTGGACTCGGACAACATAAAGCGAAGACTGCCTTGACTGGCGTGACAACCATCTCTTTGGGAGTCTAGGCAGTCTGGGTTACACCTCCTTAGTTGCTTGTTCCTCTGCCATCCATCCTGGATCCATCTTGCACAGGAAGCTACAAGGTTGGTGATAACAAGGACATTCCCAGCAGTGAAAGAAAGGCTAGAGGAATACTAGAGATAGTACACTCGGATGTCTGTGGACCCATGTCTTCTAACTCATTAAACAAGTATGTGTACTATGTTTCCTTTATAGATGATTTCTCACGTAAGACTTGGAAATATTTTTTGAAAGGGAAAAATGAAGTATTCAGTAAGTTCAAGGAATATAAATCCTTGGTAAAGAACCAAACTAACAGGAAGATCATGACTCTGTGGTCAGATAATGGCAGAGAATTTACCTCAGAAGAATTCAAGGAACTCTGCAGAGAGTCTAAGATTAAGAGGGAGTTGAGCACTCCATATAATCCTCAGCAGAATGGGGTTGCGGAAAGAAAGAAAAGAACCATAATGGGAGTAGTGAAAGCAATGCTACATGACCAGGATCTTCCTATGCACCTTTGGACGAAAGAAGCAAGGACAACTGTGTTTGTACAGAACCGTACTCCTCATCGAGTACTTGACAACAAAACTCCGGAAGAGGCTTTCTCAGGAGAGAAACCAGAAGTCAGCCATCTTAGAATATTTGGCTACCCGATGTACATGCATATCCCAAAGGAGAAGAGGACCAAGCTCGATCCTTCTGGGAGGAAGGGTATATTCGTAGGATACAGTGATACATCAAAATCCTACCGAATATACCTCCTAGGATTCAAGAAGATCGATATCAGCAGAGATGTAACCTTTGATGAAGACTCGACATACTTCAGATCCAGGAGGCTACCTATTCAAGAGGTCAAGGAACCTGAAGAAACGAGAGTTCGAGGTATGGAAATTGGAGAAGCAATTCCAGAAGACCATGAAGATCATGACATGGCAGAACCACAAGAGCCGGTACAGACACTTCTCGAGAAGGACTCCCACGAGGAAACCAGCATGGGTGTTGAAAAGTTAACTTTGAAGGTCCTCCCATGTTTTTGGTGTGGCTATGATGAGAGGACTAGAAATTTTTTTTCTTATGTATTTATGTAACAAAGTGATGCTTATGTAAATAAAGTGAATGTATTTTTATACATTAGAAAAATGGGTCTCACTTAAAAGATGTATTTAATAATTAAACCGTTTAATTATTAAAAAGTGAGATAAGTTGTAGACCCTTGATTTTGTAAATGATCTTCAACCCTAGATTAGGACGTTGATGAAGGTGGTTACAAAATTGAAATATAAAACAATGAGAGGACAAATGAAGTACACTCACCATTAACGAGGAGAGAGAGAGAGATTGAAGACCAAAGGAGAGAGAGAAAACCCTTGGCACAATTTCCAATGCAAGAGGCAACATTTAATGCAGAAAGTACAGCAGCATTAATTATAGTCTGAAGCAGTCCGTACAATGACGTGTGGGAACATTTCTCGAGGCAGAAAGTACAAAAGAAGATTGACAGGCCATACAACATTTATTGTTGACAGTGGCACGAATCTCGAGGCAACATAAAGTATAGAAAGTACAATCGTACAACCACACGTGTGACATATTCGTACAGTTCGTACCTGCGTGTGTGAAGGTACAGCAGGCCGTACTGTATTACTGGCACGTTTTTCGAGGTATTTTGTTGTTGATATGGTTTTGGAAAATTTTCCTGTAGGGTTCAAAAGAATTTTTTTTTTGAGTTGTTGGAAAGTTTTTGAGATTTTATCCTTTAATGAAAAATTTCTTTCTAGGGTTTTCCCCAAGCAGTGGGGTTTTGCCGGGTTATTACACCAAAATTATTGTGTTCATCTGCTTAAAGAATATTTCAGTATTTGACAGAATTTTTGAAGTACATTTCAGCAGTGTGGTTTTGCTTTCAAAATTTTAAGTTAAAACCCTAGGTTCTGAAAATGTTTGACAGAATGTGTAAATGAACAATTTCATTTAATAAGTCAAATTTTCTTCATGGTATTAGAGCTGATGGTATCAGATCATCGTTTAACAGAGTCATACTGAAAAAGAAGTTTAGCAAGTGTTCTTTGAAGTTTCAGAAAAGTGTTAGATACTTTCTTTAGTTAATTTTTGGTTGTAAGTTGTTTTCTTCATATGATGAGCATCGGGTACGAAGATCGATTGGATGGAATATCCAATTATATACCTTGGAAAGTAAGGATAATCGTAGTGCTCAAGGAGTGGAAAATATGGAGTTTTGCAAGCACCGTGATGACGAAGCCCACTGGCAAGGATGACTTAGCAGGATATGAAGCCTTAGAAGCCAGAGCTCAGAGGGTGCCTTAGAAGCCAGAGCTCAAAGGGTGATCCTGGATGGGGTGAAGGATCATCTTATCCCTCACTTGGCAAAGAAGAAGACTGCCTATGATATGTGGGATGCCTTGAAGCAACTATTCAAGGCAAAGAACGAGAATCAGAAGATGGCCTTGAAGGACAAGTTACACAATGTAAAGATGACTCAAGGAGAAAGTGTAACTTCCTACCTGACTCTAATGGCTCAGGTCAAAGACGAGTTAACAGCAGTAGGGTAAACTATCTCAGACTCAAAGTTGGTAAGAATAGCCCGGAAGGGCTTTACTAAGAGATGGGATGTTTTTGTCAAATGCATTGTTGGCAGAGAGAAGTTTCTGGACTTGTCAAGACTTTGGGATGATTTCACCCAAGAGGAGATTTGAGAGGGAGCTTTGGGTGGGCAAGTCAGTGAGGAGATGGAGCAAAATGTTGAACTTGCAGCCAAATCCAAGAACAAGAAGAAGAAAGATCTAAGTCAGATCAAATGCTATCATTGTGGCCAGTTGGGACACTATGCCACAAAATGTCCTGAGAAAAAGATTGTGAAGACTGAAAAAGATGTGGCAGCCTCTGCAGTTGTAGAAGAATTTGCTGCGAAGTTTGAGGAAGAGTTTTCTCTTGTCTTAATTGATTCCAATATAGGGAGTTCTACCCTTGAGCATGTCTGGGTTGTTGATAGCAGTGCAACCAGACATATGGCTGGAGTCTACTATTCTTTTCAGATGATCACATTGTTGGCGCCAGGGCATTTTATCTAGACAGATGTTGATAGTCCCTAGATTGCTATCCAAGGAGTTGGAATTATCAGATTTCAAGTAGATCTCGGAGAGATCCTGGAAATACATGGAGTATTATTTGTACCTGGGACGAGAGTGAGCAAACTCTCAGTTTCTTTCTTTGAGGATGATGGCTATGGGATGATGATCAGGTCTGGTCATATCTTACTGTATCCGAGAGATGAGCCAGTTGGTACCACCGTCTTATTGGGAGATCGCAGGGACATATTATATGTCCTGAGAGGGCATGTTATACGATGAGGAGCAGGAGTAGGAGGATGGCTATCAAAGTCAGAGGATGAGGATGATGCTGCATTTGATAGAAATGAGGAGAGTGACTCTCTCCTGAGCACTGGAAGGAGACTCGGCCAGTCAAGTGGTGGTGTAGTGGAGCAGGTTGATGAGACTCAAGTCGAGTCTCAGGCTTCAGAGTTTCAGTTTGAGATAGAGCATTTATTTTCGAGGATGATTCTAGAGCAGGAGGGAGCTGTTGTAGGAGTCGGAGATGGAGATAGTGTTGCGGACCTTCCTCATTTGGACAGAGTGTTGAAAAGTTAACTTTGAAAGTCCTCCCATGTTTTTGGTGTGGGTGTGATGAGAGGACTAGAAAATGTTGTTCATTTAACAAAGCGACGTTTATGTAAATAAAGTGAATGTGTTTTTATACTTTAGAAAAGTAGGTCTCTGTAATATCCCAAATACTGATAATTTCTATTTCTATGCAAATTTACTGAAATAGCCGAGCATGCAAACTGCCATGCAAAATTTCCCTATTTTATAGCTGAAATTAGGGTTAGAGTTTGCAGGATAGAATGAACACTTACCACTGATAAGTCGGCTGAATAAGCTCCAGAGATAATATGCATGGAAGATGAGCTGAGCTAATGAGGAAATAACCTGGTTTTCTGCTGCAATACCTCGGTAGGGTGAATCAAACAAGTGTGACGTTTTTGTTGAAGGGATGGTCAGTTTCAACTGGAAATAAGTCGGAAGGAAGGTGTGCCTGTGCCGGAGAGGATGGCCGGAGCATGCAAGAGTTTTGACCCCTCCAGATGCCCTAGCGAATTGGTCTACCAATCTGCTGCTCACGCCCCCACAACCCTGTAAACTGTTGCTAGCTGCCTCAGATGGACAATCTGATGGCTGATAATCACCCAATGCAGTAGAGTGATCCTATCAGTGAGGATGCAGGCCGCATGCGGAAGAAATATGGTGATACAGAGTCCTGGTGAATGACTAGGGTTTACTAGCTAAATGGCCACAACTGTACGGATGAATCTGCAATAACCTTCGGACTTATACTGGAATATTGGATAATGATGAATGCAATAGACACGGTGACAAACCTGGATGGTTTATACTGAAGGATACTAGGGTAGATATCTCACTATTGAAATCCCGTTAGCTGAAGACGTCGTCTCCAACCCCAACTGTTGTGGCCGCACGCTATGCTGCTACTCAAGAGCTCCAAAATCAATAATCATCAAAAGTAAAGTCTCCATTCACTTTATCTTCCTTTTATAACTTTCAACTGCGAAAACCCTAATTTTTGACCTAATTAGGTCACTTTAACTTCTAATTTGCAGTTGACTTGCATTCATGCGCATGGTGACTTAATCGGGTGCATGCATCATTAAATAATGCTTAGATGTCATGCATGTCGATGGCCTTTGGCTTTGGTAGCCCTCTTCGACCCAATGGTGATACAATATTGATGCCCTAGATTTTTTGTAGATGGCATCAGTCTTCAGTTGATTCTCTAACTGTCAGTACCCACTCGAACCTATGGGAATCAGATAGGTTAACGGGTGTTCTCAGGGTGGTTTAGTTGGAAGGGGACATTACAATCCTCCCCTCTCGAAATTGCTTGTCCTCAAGCAATCTCCGACCAATATACTGAACCATTTGTCCCTATCTCTTCTTGTCCATTTTTATCAACCAGTTTATTCCGTTGTTGGGTGGCCCTTCTTTCCCTTCGAATTGGTGTTTCTTTTCACCCCTGCTCTGTATTCCCTCCTTGTATCTTCTGGGATACCGGTGAGGATTGAACATGCTAGTTTTGGCTCCTTGTCCAAATCCCCTAGGACTCATCCTACCTTTGTCTGGAGGTCTACCCAGAAAGCCCTTCGCACACCACTATTCCTTCCTTGACTTCTTATGTGTTGGAGCTATCCATTTCCTTGTGTGAGTCTTGTCCTCATGCCTGAATATGGTGGTCATCCCCTTTGTTGTGGCTAACCCTGAAGCTTCATTGGGCATTCCCCTTAGGACTACCCTCTTCCCATCTGGTGCCAGGAACTCCATCTCTAATGTTTGGTAGTTGGTTGAGTATTTCCCAATTGAGTACGGCCATTGTACTCCCAAAACAATGCTAGTGTCTGGCACATCTACCACATAAAAGTCGTCCACCAATGTATAATTCCCAAGCTGTACCTGTAACTGAGGTATCCTTTGTGTGCATTTCATCCTGTGATTGCCAGCCATGACAACGGTAAAGCCCTCAAAGTCCTCAGTGGGAAATATTTTCCTTTCTACCCAAGAGACATCTATAAAGTTGTGGGTGGCCCCACCATCAATCAAAGCAATGGCACGCTGTCCCTGGATACTTCCCTGATCCTTATAGTATGGAAGGTGGGGACTCTTGTGAGGGTAGCAATAGTGGTTCTCTATGGCAATTGTTCCAATTCTGTACTGTGTAGTTCTCCATCCGGTTTCTGCTCCGACTCGTCTTCCTCACTGCTATATGGAAGTACCTCAATGAGGTGTACTTTTTCTTTACCCATACATCTGTGGCCTGGTACCCAAGGTTCTTTGCAAGCAAAACATAAGTTCTTCCTTCTCAAGTCTCGTCGTGTGTCCTCGTTCAACCATTCCCTCTATGTGATTATCCTTTCCCTATTTTCTGGAAGATGGGTAGGTTTTTCCTTGTTTTCTGGGAGACTGGTAGTTTTTTGTGGCTACTTGTTCTTTGGTACAGAATCTTGTAGGTCCAGATTCCTACTGATAGCATCTTGCAAAGTAATTGGCCTGTAGGCCTTCACCCATCCACGGAGTGGCTCGGATAGTGCCTCCATAAATAGCATAATCAACCGACTCTCTGATATGTTAGATACCATAACTGAAATTCTCTGGAATTCGGATATAAATGTCTCGGCACTGCCTGTCTGCTTGAGCTACGCAAGATCCCTGAAAAGAATCTCTGGGTCCTTCTTATCAAAGCGCTTCATGAGCCTTTGAGTGAAGTCACTGTAGGAAGTAATAGTGTTGTGACCCAATGTCACCAGTCTGTGGTACCACCACTCATGTGCTTCCCCGTCTAAATGTAAAGTAGCCAACTTGATTGCATCTGTCTCTGTCATGGGGTTAAGTTGGAAGTAGGTGTCTAACTTCTTTACCCAAATCCTAGCTGAACAACTGGATGTCCCATCAAAGTTGGGGATAGTTAGTCTCCCCAATGTGCGTTGCAACTCAAAATTCTGATTGAATGCTCTATTGAACCCTCTTGGCTTGTTCCTGCTTTTCATGTTGCAAAAATCTGAGAAAGTCATGGCAGCATGAAACTCATCCCCTAAGTCCCTGTATTCCTGCAAATAAGCCCCAAAAGGTTTGCTTGGCTCTACCTGCATGACTGGACCTCCTACTGCATCTGCCAAGAAGTGAGGCATAGTAGGCCTGTTGGAAGGTCTACTATATATGTGTGGTGTATTCTGTATATTGGTGTATGCAACCTTTCCACTGCTGCTTGTAGACCCTCGATCTACCGGTGAGGGAGGTGTACTGTTGTTACCTAGTTCTGGTTTCGCTGATAATCTATTGATTGCATTGAGTACATCTTTTTTCCCTTTGGCTAAGTCTTGCAATGCAAATACTAAGTTGTGAAACTCCATCTTGTCCTCATCTTCCCCCGTTCCCTTTCCCCTGTCAGAGTGTATACCTGTTTGTTCAATGTTTGAGCTGATATCTTCTAGTTGGATATCCTCAAAGTCCTCCGTGTACCTACTCCTTCTTTTCCCAATAGGTTACAAAAGGGTCCTCTTCTGTATTCATCTACTTCTCATTCCTTAAGCCCACAGTTGGCCAAGAAGATAGCTCTGATACCACTGTAATATCCCAAATACTGATATTTTCTATTTCTATGCAAATTTACTGAAATAGCAGAGCATGCAAACTGCCATGCAAAATTTCCCTATTTTATAGCTAAAATTAGGGTTAGGGTTTGCAGGATAGAATGAACACCTACCACTGATAAGCCTGCTGAATAAGCTCCAGAGAGAATACGCATGCAAGATGAGCTGAGCTGATGAAGAAATAACCTGGTTTTCTGCTGCAAAACCCCGGTAGGGTGAATCAAACAAGTGTGACGTTTTTGTTGAAGGGATGGTCAGTTTCAACTGGAAATAAGTCGAAAGGAAGCTGTGCCCGTGCCGGAGAGGATGGCCGGAGCATGCAAGAGTTTTGACCCCACCAAATGCCCTAGCGAATTGGTATAACAATCTGCTGCTCACGCCCCCACAACCCTTTAAACTGCTGTTAGCTGCCTCGGATGGACAATCTAATGGCTGATAATCACCCAATGTAGTAGAGTGATCCTATCAGTGAGGATGCAGGCCGCATGCGGAAGAAATATGGTGATCCAGAGTCCTGGTGAATGACTAGGGTTTCCCAGCTAAATGCCCCCAGCTGTACGGATGAATCTGCAATAACCTTCAGACTTATACTGGAATACTGGATAATGATGAATGCAATAGACACGGTGACAAACCTGGATGGTTTATCCTGAAGGAGACTAGGGCAGATATCTCACTGTCAAAATCTCGTTAGCTGAAGACGTCTCCAACCCCAACTGTTGTGGCCGCATGCTATGCTGCTACTCAAGAGCTCCAAAATCAATAATCATCAAAAGTAAAGTCTCCATTCACTTTATCTTCCTTTTATAACTTTCAACTGCGAAAACCCTAATTTTTTACCTAATTAGGTCACTTTAACTTCTAATTTGCAGTTGACTTGCATGCATGCGCATGGAGACTTAATCGGGTGCATGCATCATTAAATAATGCTTAGATGTCATGCATGTCGATGGCCTTTGGCTCCGGTGGCCCTCTTCGACCCAATGGTGATATAATATTGATGCCCTAGATTTTCTGTAGATAGCATCAGTCTTCAGTTGATTCCCTAACTGTCAGTACCCGCTCGAACCTATGGGAATCAGATAGGTTAACGGGTGTTCTCAGGGTGGTTTAGTTGGAAGGGGACATTACAGTCTCACTTAAAAGATGTATTTAATAATTAAAGTGTTTAATTATTAAAAAGTGAGATAAGTTGTAGACCCTTGATTTTGTAAATGATCTTTGTTATTACCAACCTTGTAGTTGCCTATGTGAGATGGATCCAGGATGGATGGTAGAGGGACAAGCAACTAAGGAGGTGGAACCAAGATTGCCTCGACTCCCAAATGGATGGTTGTCACGCCAATCGAGCTAGTCTTCACTTTATGTTATCTTAACCCAAGACAACAATGGGCGAGACTCAAATCTACTCCCAACAGGAGAGACCAGACCTAGACACCAAATCATATCAAATGGACTTGAGGTACGTAAGGTGCAAGGTGATGGAAACCCTAGATCTATGGATGGCGCCACTAGGTGAACCAAGGTTTTGGATCAGGGTTTAGGAGATATGAGATTTGATCCAAGTTGGGACACGGATGACTTTTGAGGTAAATACTAGATCTAGGGTTTAAGGTACGAGCAAGAGGTGAAGATATCCACTGCCTTGGGAAACTTGACCCATGCAGAACATGTGAGAATGGGATTGGGGCTATCTAGAACCAAGGGATAGATTCGAAGGAAGGTATGACAGTGTCAAAGCGCCGGAGTCAGCCGGAGAACACCAAAATGCAAGGGAAAAAGGCAAAAGAAGGGGTAGCGCTAAGGTTGGAGATCAATGCCTTTTAGATCTAGGGCAATGGAGTCAATTTCTGGCCAGCATTGAAGGAGACCCACCTGGGTATAGACCCGATCTACAAACCCAAAAAGTGGTTTTATCGAAAAAGATCAAATTTTGAGAAAAGAGGGCAACCTGGAAGGTAGCGCTAGGGTTTGAAGATCATTTTTTTTCAGATCTAGGGCAACATAGTCACTTCTAGCTCAGTGTTGAGGAAGACCCACTTAGGGCATGACCTGATCTACGAAACCCAGAAATAGTTTGCCGAGAACTCAAGCAGATTGAGCCATAATATTTTTTGGTTTTTTATATTTAGGGTTTTGAGAATAAAAAATGGAAGTACCAATGCCAATGGATTTAGATCTTGGAAGAAAAGCACTAACCTATAGATCTTACCTGGAAAACCTTATAGATGCCTTGATGATGATGATCCCTACTATCCCGATCAATTTGAGAAGATTTCAGTGAGTTCTATGCCCAACGTTTTGCCCCAAGAAGCCACTGCACCCTCTCTCCTGCACAACAAACGTCAACCATATCAGATTTGATGCATCATGAGAAAAAAACAAATGCTACAGAAAAATAGCAAGATGAAATCATAGATCGCATTGATGCTAATGAAAACCCCCTGATACAAAACACATTGTTATCACATATATAGTAGCCGAGCTACCATATTCTATTTTTCAGATACAATACATTTTTCAGCCAGATCTCTTACATATGAGATGCTGAGATTAGCAGTTTTGACGAATCATTATTTTATTCGTGGACTATTGTACTCTCCCATGTCATGACTAAGTCTCAGGACACTCAGATTTGAGAACTGATGTAGCCATTTAGTCATTTACAGAGCAGTTATTGATGCCCAGATTAATATCAGTACTTTCTCATTGGACAGATGATGGTTTAGATGGATTATATGCATGATTATGGCTTAGCTTTTATTATATTGTGTTATGGTTATCATTGCTCTTATACTCGTTTCTGTGACATGTATTAACATGTAGTGTCATGATCTGGCGGTCTTAATTATATGAACTTGGATGTATTTTGTATTATGTATTGATGTCCCTACTTAGACTTGAAAGTTCCTGATCTATACTCTTTGGTTTTACCCTCCTTTGAGAGAATAGAGGTAGTCATTCCCACCATTCTTTTGGCTTACCGGTGTTGGTTTCATTATACACTGTCTCCACCCATCCATTACCTTCCAGTTTTGTTTTAATCTGACTTACTATTTGACTTATGGCATGGAGGACCTTTCCTCGCTAGAACCCTTGTTGGACAAGCCTCCCTGTTTATATTGTGTCTCAGCTCTAAGCTGGTGACAGAACTTGCCTTTGGTGAGTTGGATTGTATGCCTAAATCATTCTGGTCGGTTGTCCCGATGTTTGGCACTATGCAGAACTCCCCCTGGTCACTTGAGATGTTGTCAGCTAAACCTGAAAGCTCATGTACTACTTCTATTGGAAATGTTTATATGCGCCCATCGAGAATGAAAATGCTAAAACTGTGTTTCTTAACATATATAAAAAAGGGCAAGAGCAATGAAATGCTAAAATACTCCTCGAAGGGTATAAGAAAAGGTCCAAAAAAGCAATGGTTAAATATATGCTATATCCAAATATTGCTGACCTTATAAATGTGAAAATGGCCTGGATGAAAGTTGCAGTTAGCTGTACTTTTAAGCACTGATGAAGTCCCCAAAAGGACATATAGGCCAAAAAGGCCATGGTAATAAAATTCATGATCCTAATGAAACTGGATCAAACTTGATGTAGACATGATGCCTAAGTTGAATAAGCACTCTCTAAACAAATCAACCATTTGTGAAGCACTGGCATTCCATGTGTTGTTGTTTGTCCGACATTGGTTATAGTGAGTATTCCCCTTCCATATCCAAAGTGTCATGATGTTAAGTAGGAAGTCATCCTTTGCCCTAGCCTTGTCAATTTTATCCTTCACCCTTCACTAGCAAATTGACTACAACTACAAAGTGAGTATAGTCTTGAAAGTCTAGTTTGAGTAATAATAAATAAAGTCCTATATATGTATTTGATTGATGTACCGCCAGTGAAATGACTGCTACTTGTTGTGATTGTTGCTTAAATGATTTGTAGAGCATGTCCTAGCCTTGTAGCACTTGCAGTAGATGGATGATAGTCTGAGTTATATTATTGGTATTTGGTCATTTACAGATGATTATATTGCTTATTGGATGTTGTTGATGATCAGGCAGAGACCTGGAAAGAGTATGAGTATACATCCTAGATGGATTTGGCCTCTCTGAGTCTAATGAAACAGTTTATTTTCAGTTTCGGGCACTTGCAAAGATGATCAGGCTCATTTTACCTTTCTGATGCAGTTTTGCTTCACAGGATGATGTGTCTGAGAAGGGAGATGTTTCATTTGGATCTCCTAGGGCATTGTATGGGAATAGGGGGTGCAGCCACTTGATTGTACCATAGTACCCCCATCCTAGAGAGCTTGGTGGGCTCAGTTTGACAACACAGGCACCCTAGGAGGCTGTTTTGGCAGGTTCACATTTCTCGAAGCAGATTAATAAATGATTAAATGGCTATTGAAGAAATCGATTTGGGCTACTGAGGCAAGGAAATGACATGGGATGAGTCATGATGATGAGAGTGATGTCCTTCGCACCTTCTCCAGCAGTTGCAGCACCTGATTGGGCCCACACCTATTTTTGGGGCATTTTTATATTATTTTCTGGAGCTTTTGGGAGGCTCACGATTTCTTCAAGGAGGCACAAAGTCAAAGAATTAAAATATTCTATTATTTTATTGTGCCATGGGGCACCCATAGGGAGTTAGTTAACACTCCATGGACCCTGTTGCCGCCTAATACACACTTTATGACACGGGAAAGTCTCCAACCCGCTTTGTGTGTCCTTGGGGGCAAGTTAGAGCTGGGGACCACTGTCACCACAGTCCACAACTCCTCCGTTTAGGCTAGATCCCAACAGAGCCAAGGGGGGTAGTCCCTACAGGAAAATAAGTTCCAGATTTATTAACTATTAGTTAAAGGGATCTTTTACAAAGATTATAAAATGACAAGACCAGTGCCTAGATTAAATGGAGTCAAAATATTACAAGTTACAAACAATAACAAATCAAGGTATCTAAGCAATGTACAGATGAATTAAATTTATCAATATAAACGAATAAACAAGTAAGATAGTTACAGTTCAGATTTGCAAGAGATAGCACAAGGAAAATGCCAAAAAAGAAATTCAGTAAATGAAAAAGAAAGGACTTTAGGTTGTATTACTTGAAACAGTCAAACAATGTTAAGCATTCACCACATAACAACTGCAGAACTGAAAGTAAATGAAACAGAAAAATAAATGATACTGAAAGTAAAGTGTTGGAGTGCAATGCTGGAGTGGGAGTGCTTGCAGTAGAACCTTGAACAGCAAGGCAAAGATGAATAAAAATGACCAATGTTTGTAGGACGTTTTGCAATGCTTCTTGGTTAATTTTAATAAATTTTATTAGAGTTGGAATCTTTGATTATGTTCTAGAACCGGTGGTGTGACTACCCCGATCTAGTTCTTCTTAAACCGAAGAAAGATTGCTGTTGCGCTCAACAGGTGGGAACAAAGCCCACCCCTGGCTCACAAGTCAATCCCCAATGGCCCGGTGCTCACAAGGAGGACGTCGATGCGCCTAGAGACTGTCCCCAGCCTGCTACCCCTTGCAGCTTCCGAGTCACCGTTTTTAATCAGCTTAAAAATCACTAGATGGATGCCTATTAACTACGACTTCCTTCTCCCCTGGTCGTATCTCGGAGTACCCCTGAGGGTGATAACCGAGTAAAGGAGCAGGAGATAGAGAAGCTTGGTTGGTTATTTTTAAGGGTTGATTTTAAACTTGGATAATTAAGATGCAAAGTAAGTTTTAAAGTATCAACAAGATCACCAAGCGATGTCCCTTATGGGAGGTGCTGGTAATTGATCTTGGACAAGAAATAAATGTGTTGAAGATTGTAGTACAAGAAAAGAAAAGTTAGTCTAATTACCTAAGCCCCCACTTCCCCTGCTTTTCATATCCAGCTTGAATTCCCTAAAGGGAGATGACAAGTGGACAGAGGATACACCGGGTAGGTGAGTTGTATGATTACTCCCCTTTAGACAATAAATAAAACAACTGAACTAATCTGAACAATACTTAACCGCACAACAATCTCTGTGACAGAGATGGTAGTCTGTCACAGAGATAGGTGGGTGAAAAGAAACTAACTACACTAACCTCACAACAATCTTTGTGACAGAGATGGTGGTCTGTCACAAAGATAGGTGGGTGAATGAATAAAACTACTACAGAGTAAAAATGATATACAGAAAATTAAAATACCCCAAGAGAGCTTCTCATGTGGGGTTTACAATGTCCAATAGAAAAAGGAAAGGGTTGGGGTTTGAAACCCCTTTGAACCTGTTAAGGGCTTAGATGTTTCTGTGCCCTTTTGGGTAGCCAATCTCCCTTAAACCTGCAGTACCTATCAAAAAACAGCGAACTATTCTTCGCTGGAAATTATATGAGATACAACAAATCTATTGTTACAATATTAGTACAAATTTACACTTTTTTGCAGAAAAATCTGAGTGAAAATATGACAGAAAAATGAAGTTTAGGGGGCTGAAAACTGAGTTTTCAGCCACCTAAATGGTACTAAAACAGTAAAATATAAAGCCTATACTAATATATAACATATGGGGGCCCTAAAACAAGGGTTATATTCACTATACAGTGAATAAAACCCAGTTTCAGAACACAAAAACAGAAATGGCCGAATTGAAATTTTAAACAAAAAGACTAAATAATGCTTGTCAAAGAGGTATGCAATAAGTTATTCCTGAAGGAACTGGCGTTCGGCTCGAGATATTGGGTAAACCAATTCAGACCGACTTCATTCACCGCAGAAGCGGATCAATTGATACCACGAGTATTCAGGAAAAGAGCTATTTTTGCATAGAGCTCAAGACTCGCTG
>LPNX010377878.1:140450-195853 GCA_001517045.1 Pseudotsuga menziesii | reverse complement strand
ACTCGTTTTGAAAGTGGTTAGGATTTTGGTTCTCTCATTTCTATTTAAAGGAGAGAGCTTCTCATTTGTAAGGGGTCTTTGGCTTTTGGATCTGATTAATAGAATGATTTTTTTGTGGATATTTTTTGGATCTGCTTTGCATCTAGTGTTCTTCAGTGGTGAATGGAAAATCTTTTGCTTCCTAGCATTCGTAATATTTTGTGAGATCTATACTCTTTTTTCGGGATCTTTGTCTTGTCTACAGGAGGGCAACTTCATCTTGGGCATTTTTGCAGGGGGACCTCAACTCGCTTGGACTGATTTCGTATGTGACAGGGGGTTTTCATTAGTTTCATTGTGATCTATGATTGCATCTAGTTACTTTTTTGTAGATCTTGTTTTTCTTTTATGATACGACAAATCTGATATTGTTGACGTTTGCTTGTGCAGGAGACAAGGCGCATTGGTCACTTGGAGCACAACGTTGGTCTTAGAACTCACTCATATCTTCCAGAATTGATCGGGATGGTGGGGATCATCATCAACAAGGCATCTACAAGCATTTCTAGGTAAGATCTAACAGGTAAGTCTCTTCTCTTTCAGATCTCAATCCATTGTACCTTCTTTTCTTCAATTTTCTGAAAAAACTCCTAAATAATAAAATCCAAAAAATATTTAATCGAGGAACCGCTTGATCTTTGAGCAAACCATTTCTGGGTTTTGTAGATCGGGCATCCCCCTCACTGAATCATGTTCAAGGCTGCCTTAATTCTGACTGGTTTTCCCTAGATCTTACTTTTTGACTGCTCAAACCCCAACGCCCCACTGAAAACTTGACTTTTCCAGAATTGACTTTTTCCGAAAAATAATTACATGGGTGTGTAGATCAAGTCTTCCTCATTCTAGAACACCCCCAACGTTGAGCTAGTTCCTGCCAGGTTGCCCTAGATCTGAAAAACTGACTTTCATCCTTCTAGCCCCACTCATCAGATCTTGACTTTTCCAGATCTGATTTTCCCTGAATTTTTTTTATTTGGGTTTGTAGATCGGGCCATCCTGATCTCATTTCTACCCCAATGCTGAACTGATGGTCTCCTGGTGGCTCTAGATCTACAGATCCGCCTCTCCAAACCCTAACGCTAGCCCTCCTTCTGATGATTTTCCTGTAACCTGAATCTTCCAGGCCAAATCCTTTTCTGGGTCCATAGATCAGGACATATCCCAGGTGGGTTCACTGAAACGCTGTGCTGATACTGACTCCATTACCCAAGGTTGAACAGGCACTGATCTCCAAGCATAGCGCTAGCCCTTCTTGACCTCTTTCCCCCGAAAGTTTACCATTCCTTGATAACTCAGGTTACCTAATACTTTCATATCTTTCACTGAGTCTATCTCCTTGGTACTAGACAGTCCCAACTCTGTCCTTGCTCACCCTGTCATAGTTACGTTTCCCAAGACAGTGGTCATCTTCATCAATTGCTAGTACCTAAATCCTAGAGTTAGGGTTTCCATTTACCTTACACCTTACGTACCTCAAAGCCACATTTGATCTGTTCTGGTGTCTAGGTCTGATCTCTCCTGTCGGGAGTAGATCTGGGTCTCCCCCGTTGTTGTCTTGGACTTAGATAACATAAAGCGAAGACTGCCTTGATTGACGTGACAACCATCCATTTGGGAGTCTATGTAGTCTTGGTTCCACCTCCCTAGTTGCTTTCCCCTCTACCATCCATCATGGATCCATCATACATAGGCAACTACAAGGTTGGTGATAACACGCATCCAAGCCAAGCGAGTTGAGGAAACCCTGCAAAAACGCCTAAGTTGAAGTCGTCCTCCTGTTGACAAGACAACGTTTCCCGAAAAAATATATAGATCTCACAACAAATGCCAAATGCTAAGAAGCAAAAGATTTTCCAATCACCATCTAAAAACACCAGATGCAAAGGAGATCCAAGAATTTCCACAAGAAAAGTTTTTCTCTTTTCCAGAGCCAAGAGCCAAAGACCCCTTACAATGAGATGCTATCTCCTTTAAATAAGAATGAGAGAACCAAAATCCTAACCACTTTTCAAATGGGTGGCTAAGATTAAATGATCCAAAATTTCTAATCAATGGTTGAGAGGAGTTCAACATAAAGTACATGGATCAATACAATAATATATTATAAAAATGGACTAAATCACCCTAGGAGAGGGGATCCCACTAAATAAAAATAAATAAAGCACATGGTGGGTCCAGGGAGTGTTAACTAACTCCCCTAGGGTGTCCCCATGGCACAATAAAAATAATATATTTTTTAAACTGCAAAATAGTGCCTCTCTGAGGAAATCGTGAGTCTCCAAAAGCTCCAGAAAATAATATAATATGCCTGAAAAATAGATGTAGGCCCATCCAAGTGCTGCAACTGCTGGTCTCATTAAACCTACACGAAGTCAACCACTTGTCTTTTATTATTTTGTCATGGAAAATATAACTAAATTTCATGTATTAAATAAGTTTGTTGACCTTTCTCTATCTTTCATTTTCTTCCAATCTTTGTCATTCATATACTTTTGTATTGTCCCTTGTACAACAATCAAGGGCTTCTTCTTGAATATAATCAACTACATCTTTAGCTTCTAAACATAAACCCTTCATCATCAAGGTATTTTTAATTACTAACTTTCGCCAATGGGTCATTTGTTGGTCATTTAAAAAATAAATACGTTCATCAATTGGCTATTTTCTCTTTAAAAAATTGTGTATTTTTTACATAAAATATAATTAAATTAATAATATTCTTTCACATTTACAAGTTTTAATAATAAGTTTTGTGTTTTTATTAATATCACATATATATGATTTTTTTTATATTAAAATAATTATTTATGACATAATATTTGAATTCTTCAAAAATACCATATAAATCACCATTTGAATGACCTTCGCATCTACCATATGTTTGATATCTATGATTTTTCCTTTATTTTAAGTTTCCATAGGTCTTTGAATATTCAACTTCTATTATTGACAATTTGATCTATCAATAACAAATCTTGACAATTAACTTAAAAATAAAATATTTGGGTAGTGATTTTATTATATAAAATAAACTTAAAAGGAAAAAGTCAAAACTTGACATAAATAGAGTGTAGAATACACATGTATTATTAACACAACATATACATAAATTAATGTAATTTCACAAGTCATTTAGAGTTCACACTAATATAAATTTATCAAACATTCAAACCTAAAATGGAATAGGTACACTATATAGTTTTCGCCATAAGGCGTTCCCTTCATGTAAATCTATTTATCTTCATGTAGATCTATATATTAATTTGATTGGTGGTGGAAACCACCCTATTCGTTGGATCTATTCAACGAGCATCAAGATGTTGTCCACGGTCCATTTGAAATCCAACAAGTGCCAGTTTACTCAGATACGAATAAAAGCGAGGTCCTTCTGCTGCGAGCACTCTTTGCTTTTCATTACGCTTGAGAATGCATGTGTACATGTTGAATGGCCTGCCGGTGAGAGAAATTAGCGAAAGTTCAAGTCCCCACCTCTGTCTTGTAAGCGGAGGTATTATTAGCTATGCTTCGGGATCATCATCGCCATTTCTACAGGACTCAAGACTTCTCTCAGGTCTCCTCACGATGTCGGTGCTGCAAGAAAGTCCATTATTACTGCTGGTAGAAACGTTTTCACCATTTTTGGCACCACCATTAAGAACATGTTGTTCCCATTGCCCCGAGTGGACTAGGGTCACTCTAAACTTGGACCTAAATTTATTTGGTAAATATTATGCCATTGTTGTGCCCCAAGATGTTTGAGTGGAAGCATGTGTTGATTGTGGCCAATGCATTGATTCTAATATGCTAATACAAAGGAAAAAAAGGGGTTAGTATGATAAACGAGGTCCTAACAAAAGCTTTATCTATTGATATAGGAAAGAAGTTTGTATTACTGGAGCATGATGAATGAAAGAAATATCAACGTTGATTTAGTTTAGTAGATAATAAATGTCTATAGGAAGTGTTTGATGATGATTCATGCCTTTTCATTTGATGAGGTTTAGATGGAAACCTATTTCTAGCCAGTAACAAAAGTTTCATTGATGCTCATTGTCAATTAAGTGATTTTTCGGTAATAATGTAGAATTTACTTCTAAATGCTAAATTTGTGTTATTTCCAATTTTAAATGACCATGAAGTAGGGCATAATTTCAATCAATTATGTTTACTGTTAGAGGAAAAAATAATGCAAGGCACAACTTCATTCAAAATCACAGTAATTAATATCCAACGAATATAAGATTTTGAAGCTTATTTGATGTCATAAATGTTTTTACATTTCCAATTATCCAATAATGAGGCTGACCAAACTTACCATTACCAAAGATATGATCCTGAATCCAAAAGTACCTTAAAACTAGCAATTGCCCCATGAGGGAAAAATGAACGCTGAGAGAAAAGAGCACAAGGAAGGAAAAATGCTTTGTTGAGATTAGTGGGCCAAGCCTTTAAATCTTTCAACAAAGTAATTTTTAATTAGTGGGTCACTTCAACATACCCTTAGGCGCTAAATGATCATTATCCAAAAAAGCATGAAACCAAAATCAAATATTTAACCTCTTAACACTAAAATGAGATCGAGGTATTCACACTCTAGCCTAGTAAATGCAAGAATAGGAGCGAGAATTTAAATTTATCTCTGTCTCATACCTTTTAGGACCGAGAAAACTAGATTAAACACCGACATTTTATCTCATACATCATACTAAATAGGAAATGGCTACGAAAACATGATTTTCCACGATCGCTAAATAATTCATGCTTGCTTCATAAAAGATAAAATAGACTTACCATATAGTAAATTTTATTGTATGTGTGCTCAACATCTAGACCTCTAGAGCGCACAACCCATAAGAGGCAATATGGTAATCATAACCAAGTATCACCTTTACAATATCAAGGCCTTCTTACTTTAATTGTACAATATGTAAAATGTAAGAAACTATTAAATATACATTTACTACTCTCACCACCGCCTCTTAAGAAAATATACTACCTACCATATTTGACTCTTTAACCATTAAAGTTCATGATGTTGTAGTGAATCTCATTTCACAAGTACTTTATGAATATTTATGAATGACAAAAATATTCATAAAGTACAATTAACTTTAATGTGTTGCTCTTCTTTGCCCTTCTCATCCTCTAAATTTAAATCTTTCTAGTTACTTGTTCTTTCAAATACAATTCTAGATTTGTCTTCAAAGAAAATTTAAATCTTTCTAGTTGCTTGTTCTTTCAAATACAATTCTAGATTTGTCTTCAAAGAAAATTTATAAGTAGATCTAACTTGTAGTTGCATAGGCTTAAATTCTAGTTTTTTTAATTAAAAGCTTTTATATTTTTTTTTATCTAGATCTAGCCTCGAAATACTTCTCTTTTGCAAGTCATTTAATAAGTAGATCTAAAGGCTTGTAGGAAAAGTTTTTCTCTTGTTTTAAATGCATATTTGGCAAATATAAGTGCCCTTTTGTTTGCTTCCCCAAAAAGGCAAGCAAAGACCCTGAGGGAGTTACCTATCTAGCTCATCTCCCTTGGTTAGTTTACTTTCCTTTTATATACTTTTTTAACTTCGTATTTTTTGAGATTTTCTAACATTGTCTACGAACACTTTTAAAGTTAATTGAAGTTAGATTATACCCACATCAAATTTAACCTATAATTTGATCAATTCTAAACGTATGCGAATTATTCATAAGGGGAGCTGAACAGGGCATATGGAAATCATTGACAGCAGCTGGTTACCTGTGTGCCTTTCATGTGAAGGGAACCTTGGGTAAATACGACAGCTACTGAATAGAACGACGCCAGATTAGCCCTGAACCTAGGCAGTATCAATCGAACAAAAACCGATCAATCTCCTCTTTGTTACGTGATAAACCGATCCGAGAACCTCTCAGCCCTGTCCAAAAATCATCCAATACTGTAGAAGGTTGTCTGGTCGAGCCTCGGAAAAGTCGGACCAAACCCCCAGTGTCGAACTACATACGAATATCAACAACAAAATTAGTAGCCCGACATGGTAAATAAATAAAGCTCCAGACAGAGAGAGGATTTTCTGTACGATGCTATTACTGACTGTGGATACTTACGTGTTGTCGGTAAATATATATACCATAGGCCGAAAATTTTGGGTATTTTTAGTCAAAATTGAGCTATATGCAATGAGCTTTTTGCACTTTTCGAGGAAGTGGGTACTAGAATATATTGGCGGAGAATTTAGTTAGATATTTAGGTACACGGGTGGAGAATTAATATAAAATTCTCTGGCTTAGTGATTCTCTATCTTAGTTGGATACTTGGGTGCACGGGTGGAGAGTTATATAAAAAAATTATCCGCTGTAGTTATTTAAAAATTATCCGTTGATCATTCTATGTTTTAAGAGTCTTGTCTTTCGTTAACATTTGAGATTTATTCAGAATGTTTATATAATAATCTTGATTTCGTTTGTCATTAAATTTTGGGCTTTTTATAATAATATTTAAAATATATATCTTTTTAATTTTGTAAAATTATTTTTTATTTATTGTAAAAAATAATTGTTTGAAATTTGTATAATGTTTATTCCCACCGGTGATAGGGATTTTTATGATCTAGTAAGAAATCAAGAAAGTGACTAGTTGATATTGGATGTAGCTTTCTTAAGCAAAAGATTTAATGATGTGTCAAGGGCATAAATGGAATAAGAAAAGAATACTCATTGAAGATTCAAGTGTTGTTATTTGTTTTTTTTGGGCATTCCATATTAAAGAATGACATGTTGAAAAGGTAAATGCATTGAATGTTGGATGTGGCATTGCATTTTGAATTTCTCTCATTTTATTTGATGAATTGGCAAAACCTTTAAGTGGATTGGGAACATTTTGAAAAGTTAACTACATTGAATGTTGGATGTGGTATTGTATTTTGAATTTATCTCATTTTATTTGATGAATTCACAAACTTTAAGTAGATTGGAAAGAAGTAAGGTTAAATATAAATAGGGACATTTATTTTTATGTCATTATCATAAATTTATTAGGAATTAAATTTAGCATAGTAGCCATTGACCTATGGAAACAAGTGCATGGAGTAAAGGATTAGAAATTAAAGATCTTTTCATATCCTCTTGTATTATAATTTGGTAATTGTGGAGCGGATACATAGGTTTATGTGTGGTTCTTTGAACCAAGTGTTAGAGGATCTGGATCTTGTGGTTTGGTTATGATGGTTCCAATGATCAAGTTTTGGTAAATATTGTTTAAATTTGGGATTGAGGTAGGGTTCGTGCTACCAAATGGTGAAAAGAGCCTCTTCCCTTGGTTATGGTGCAATGTAGAAACATATGTTGTGTAATGTGTAGTTTTTTTCTAAATTTGATGGCACATGAAAATTGAGGCACGAAGGGATGCGACCAAAGCTACCATGCATTAGAGTGACTAGCACTCAATATGGTAGAACACCTTGCATATCAATGCCCAGAACTAGACATGACACGTAATTGAGACAAAATTTCAATTATGTGCTTTGAGAGAAATGGAGAAAGGCGTAAAGATCGCATGCAAGCTCAAGAAATAAAATATTTGATAATTGAAAAATAGCTAGGAGTAGTGGCAACAAGAGTTGAGAACACTGAATAGATATTGTGTGTATCTCTCTATGGCAATCAATCTTAGGCTCCTCTAACAAACAAAATACCATTCCATGTGAAGTTCAACAGAAAGCAACTTAGTGGTAGCAACGTCAAGAAATCACCAAACATCACACTAAGACATGGAAAGAGACCAACTAAACTCAACGAAAGACTCGAGAGTTAAAGGTCCTTTATGTGTCAACATTTTTTATTTTCTAAATTTAATAATGTTTTGCAAATACTAACTAATTTTAGACAATATTTATGCAATATACTTTCCATAATAAAATATATAGCATGTGGTGAGTTTGTGTAGAAATAGTTTTGAGTGCCATTATAAAGTAGTATGATTTAGTCTAAACCATATTTCTAATGCTACTATTATTAAAAAAAGCATTGATTAAATCAATACTAAAAAACAACATCAAATTAAAAGTATCAATTATATATATATATATATATATACATATTATTTTTTGATAAATATTAAAAAGAATTTTGTTTTTAAACAAGCTAATTAATATTGTATTTCTTTTTATGAGGAAAGCACAACACCTTAATATTCCTATGGGAATCAAGGGTGCTTGTTTTTTCCTATGGAATGGATGGATCGACCCCCTCATCTTACCAGTGTGTTATTGCGAGCTGACTAATCAATACTGAAGATGCATGTCACTTTCAATAATAAAAAATTCAATTTCCATAGTATTATAAAGTTTCCAAAATCCTAGATGTGAGTGTTGTATTAAGGGATATGGAACATGTGGAGGAGACACTTAATCCCCCTTTCTTCCCTCCACGTGGATGCAATTAAAAATTTGAGCCATGCATATTAAAAGGTCGAAGACGACAAATCCAAAAGCTTCAATGAACCTCGTTGTCATTGAGTTGTTCGACTTGGTGATGGGTACAGTTCTCATCGTACCTCTCTACAACAAATTTATTGCCCTCAATGTGGATCCTAATATGAAGCTTAAGGTGAAAAGAAGCCTTATTCTATACCATATTTTTTGGCATTGTGTTACAAAAGCCCTTTTTCTGAATTTGGTAAGTTTCTTCTTCTCGATGGTAGCTCAATCTATAAGCATTCATCGCCTCCCCCACTGTGTTTTTTATGAATTTGGAACCTGTCCTGTATCGCTCCAGATCCACAGTTCGCAAGAGGGTAGGTGCACTCTCCATTCTCAAGTTGTAAAAATGTCAAGAAGAATGTGTGCCACACCCCCTCGAGCTAGCAGAGGTCGATGTAGCTCTGGCCGCAAAGGAAATAGAAGATCTTTAGATAGTGGGTTTGATAGTTCAATGCCTGGTCACCTTCGAAATCTCCTAGATGATTGGGAAGAGGAAATGGTGGTCCAACAATTGGTAGGTCAGCAAGCTTGTGTCCATCAAAGGAACTATTGGAGCGTAAATAATATGCTAGCCCGTGGTTTAATGCAATCCCAAGATTAGAGTAGGGATAATAATTTTCCCTTCTCTTCTCGGTGTTCTCGCTATCAATCCCTCTCCCTCCTTGAGCCCTTCACTGGTCTCCAAACCAATGGAGGCTCAAGAGATACAAGAGGATGAAGCAATCAAAGAAGCTCCCATGGCCTTGGACAGATCGAACATTGCTTCCACCAGCTACAACAAGAGGAAGAAAGTTGAGCACAAGGAATCAGTGATCCTAGGTGCCTTAGGGAAAATGAATCGTCTTCCGATTAAATTGGTTGCAGAAAATTCTTCAAGTTTGGGTGTCTATAGATGTCCCATAGAGGAAGAGAAGCCAGAGGAAGTTGAGGTTGGAGGTAACACCAAGTAACACCCTTGATTTTTCTTTTTAGTTATCTAGATATAGTTTACTTTATAGTTTCTAAGAACCACGAAGCTATTAGACTTTCTTATTCAGTCTTCTTTGCCTCCGGATGCTTTTTTTTATTAGAAACATTTTGAAAATATGTACTCAAGCATAAGCCTACTTAGTTATTATCATGTTTTTCATGCTAGGAAGAAAGACATTGATAGACTAAAGATGGGGATTTTTGCTAGGCTTGATAGTATGAGTTTCTACTGTGGTAGTTATACTTTTGTAAGAAGCTATAATGAGTTAGGTGAACCTCATGAACACCTATGCATGTAATATCTCTTTTTTGTATATTATTATAATTTTACTCTCTAACTTTAAAAAGATATATATAAAGTTTCCAAAAAAAATTAAACAAATGTGAAAGTAAAAGTTTTAAAGATTATGTGATGTCTTTTTTTTCATTTAAGAATGAAAATAAAAATGATTTTAATTGAGAATGAAGATTTTTACAATTCTAAGCATACTAAGTAGTTTTTTACTTTTCTTTTTAAGGTTTGATAGGCGAAATTTAGTTTAAGTAGACATTAAGTATCATCATCAATTGTTCATAATTGTGTAAAAAAATTTAAAATTACTAAATTTGGTTTAAGTAGATGTTAATTATTATCATCATCGTCAATTATTCATAATTGTGTTAAAAAAAAACTTACCAAATTTGGGTTAAGTAGAGGTTAACTATCATCATCAGAATCATTAATAGTTCATAATTGCTTAAAAAAATAAAAAATAAAAGTATATTTAAATTAGTTTTCTTAACTTTTAAAGTGAAAATGTTACTTATTATCAATAGATCATAAGTTTAAGATATCATAAACTTGGAGTCGTGAGTAAACCATAAATAAAAAGGTATAACCATTATAGATATAAATAAATGACGGAATTAGTAATGCTAAAAATATATAAGATTTGCTCAAACAATATACTATTTATGATTTTAGTATTTATTAATTGAGCAAATGTTATCAATTTTTAGTAATATCAATTTTGTTCCTTTTTTTTAATGATGCTGATGAGATAGTTAACATTCACTAAAATGGTTATATATAATGCTAAGTCTTTTTAGTTCTTTCCCATTTTTAATTTATAATATTATGGTGATAAATATACTTTTGATAAATGAAACATTAATCTAAATATTGAGAAAATAAATCTATATAAAAAATCATACACAATATTTTAATTATAATTATAATTTTTAAAACTTTTCTAAAAAATATTATTTACAATAAAATTATGAATTAAATATAGAAAAATTATTATCAGTCTTACTTTATAAAATGTTTACCATGTTCTTGAATTAATTGTTCACTATTAATTTAATCTTAAAACCTCAATTATAATAAAACTAAAACTTATTTTTAAATTATTTAAAAGTAGGAAAATAAAAAATATTTTAATAGTCAAAACATATTTTTATTTAAATTATCTAACTGATGAAACAATAAACCATGAAAATTCCAATTTTACAGACATACATGTGAATATATGTCAATCAGATTATTGGCATTAATTTTTACCTGGGTGGCGATGATATTAAAGATTATTTCCATAAATGGATCAATAACTATGCATGTGTTTCTTTTAGAGCCCTCCTTGTCATTCTGATATGGGGGGCTTGGCTCTCACACAACATGGTGATTTTCTAGGAATCTTTCATCCCAACACATGTATATGCAACAAAGAGCTTGGCAATCTCATACCATTTCCCCCAAATGAAAAAAGATAATCAAAATAGGGTTATTGAAGAGGAGATCATCGACAAGTCCAAGCCTTGGTGTTATTTTGACGAAGCGCCACAGGGGTGTCCAAACATTGGAGGTGTCTGGGTGTATTGTACATCAATGATAATCTAAGATACTGTATCTCAATAGGATTGGGCTGGGCTAGCAATATTATGGTGGAACTTTCTGCAATCAAGATGGTTGTGAGACCTGCATTTCCAAAGTGTATGAAACAACTACAACTCTTTGGTAACTCTCTTCTCACCATAGAATGTTCCAATCATAAGAGAACACCAAAAAAACATCCATATGAAGCCTCTATGAAGACATACTAAGATTACTTAGTACATTTGAAGATTAATCCTTCAAAGATATTTACAAAGAGAGGAATGTGCAGGATGACTCTCTACCAAAGGTAGGCCTTTTCTTGATAGTTGGCACATGGAAATTATGGAAAGTCAACAATGATACAATCAAGGAATTAGATGTAGGAACTTTATCATAGTTATATTCATGGAGTCCAACTTGGTGATATACATTGAAGGGAACTATCATCTGCATACATGATCCTCTATGCCATATTTATAGGTTGTATTTTTATCAGTAGCGGATTTCCTACTTCTCATGGATGTTTTTCTCTAGACGATTTGCAACTTTATGCATACTCAACGTTATTATTTCTGAATGATGAGGCTTCCCACACACATCTTTTTTTGCAGTTCTATGTTGAAAAAGAGTTTTGCGTACCACATTCTATGCCAAATGAACAATATGGTTTAGAGTTTTTAAATAAAACTTGAGTTGTGATCTTTTTTCATTGAAAAAAAAATCATCTAGGTATGCACAATATGTACTCAAGTTGTATACACTTGATGTAATATAAAATATTAAGATTCCCCCTTTTACTAGTGCTTTAAACTTGGCGTGGATAAGTATCTTAACATGATTAAAATATGTAAATATGGAATATAGTTGTTTCATGGATCGGATTACAAAAATATTATCACATCCTATTAAAAAAATTTGTTAGTATTATTATTATTATTATTATTATTATTATTTAACAAAAACGGTTATATTATTATAGATGACTCAGCTAAAAAACGTTGAACTAGAAACAGTATACAACCAGCCACCAAATTTCTCCATCCTTAGTCGGTAGACCTGCAAACTAAGGGGGAATTTCCATGCTTACCATCGAATTAACATTGAGTTCATAACACCCTACAGCTATAAATTTATTAGCTGCACTATCCGCCCTCACATTAAGTTCCCTAAGAACATGAAATAATTCTATCTTCCTGAACCTTTTGGCCATAGACCTGATTCTATTTATCAATCTTTCAGTCCGCTCATTTTTGCCCCTTCTTCCCCCATTCATTGCTTGGATAATTAGCCTAGAATCCCCAATAACCATAACTTCATCCACTCCTTCCTTTTGTACCTGCTTGAGGCCTTGCCAGATCCCATAAGCTTCAGCCATATTATTAGAATCATACCCGATATTCCAAGAGTATTCAATTTCAACTTTCCCTCTAGGATTGATGACAACTCCACCTCCTCCCGCTCTTCCCGGATTCCCTTTTGAAGCTCCATCAAAGAACAATTTGAAAATCTTCCGTTCTCTTAACCAATTCTCGAACTGAGATTTGTCCATTCGGATTTCCCATTCCTCCAAATTTTTGGGAGCTATACTATTAGCTGCATGAATATTGAGACTTTGCATCCATTTATTTTCTTTTTCTGTCAACTCAGCTTTGTTATTCAGTATCTTGGAGCTTCTTACCACCTCACCAAGTAGAGCATTAATTTTAGCAACTATCTTCCACGCTGGTTGACTCTTATTATGAAAAACTATCTGATTTCTTTCTATCCAGATGCACCAGCAAATGATTTTAGGTAGTTTCAACCAGCAAACTCTCACACCTTTCTTATGAGCCAGCCCTCCCTGGTACATGTTTTCCCAATTAATGAAATAATCCTGAATACTTCCGGTCCATTGATACCCATCACCTCCAATCTGCGTTGCTTCCTTCCATATAGATATGGCATACGGGCACTTTAAAAAAAGATGGGAAATAGTTTATGAATTTACAGCACAGAGAGGGCAGCGGAATGGGCCTGCTATCCCCCTTTTCTCCAGGTTCTCTCCAGTTAACAATCTTTGATGGATCAGTGTCCAATTAAACACCTCGTTTTTAGGCAGCGTTCTATTATTCCATATATTATTCCAGATCTCGGGATTCATTGGCACATTATAGTTTGCAGCATACTCTAAATACCCTTCAGTTGTCATGTAGATACCTGTTCTGAATTTCCTAACTGCGCCTATCCTTCAGATTAATAGAGATCGGTGCAGTCCCAGCCAGATGGGAGATCAATAGATGTTTTTCTTCCTCCAACGCTGTTGGGCAGTCCGACAAAGCCCACGCTGACCATCGATGTGGATAATTCAACTCCCAATTAGAGATACTCCAAAGAGTATTCAATCCCCTCGCCTCCATCCAAAGCTGCAGTCGTGGTAGTCGTGGAGGGGATTTCCCTAGTATCGAGTCCTGCCATAATTAAATAGCTTTCCCATTACCTGGAATCCAGTACAACTTTTCAATAAATTGAGTCAAAGTTTTTTTGCAAAGATTGAGAATGGGGGATCCCTTTACTCTCACGTGCTCCCCTTCCAGGCATCTCAGCCTTGTTCCAGGGAAGTATTTGTTTTTAAGAACCCGACTACACCAGGAAGGTTTTGAATCAAGCATATTCCAGAGTAACTTGGCTCCAATGGCCAAATTTTGAAATTTTAGATCCCTGATTTGAAGTCCTCCCTCATCTCTTGGCAACTTAATTGTTTTCCAACTTACCAGAGCAAACTTTTTGCCTCCTCCATTGTTCCCACCATTCCAGAGAAAGGATCTCAATAAACCCTCAATTTGATTTATAATTTTGACAGGAGCAAGGAGTAGGGAGCACTGGTAAAGCAAGTAGTTGTTCAGGACAGCTTTAACTAATACTACCTTCCCAACCAGATTTAGCCATGCAGTCCCCCAACCCGAAATTTTCCTTTTAATTTTTTCCACTATGGGGTTCCAATCAGAAGACTTAGATTTAATTTTGAAGATAGGGACCCCTAGATATTTGAAGGAATCCCAACTAATAGCTCCATTCATATTTAGAATCCAGGATATATCTAACATTTCCCTAGGATTTATATTCCATTCGAAGATCTGACTCTTCCTAAGATTGATTTTACTTCCAGAGGCCAGAAAGTAACGGTTCAATTCAGTCTTGAATCGGCGTGCTATAATCTGGCTGGTACCTCCCATTAAGATGGTATCATTGGCAAACTGTGCATGGTTGATATCTTTAGTCCCTCTAGCCAGCCTAATGCCTGGGAGCTCCTGCTCTTGTCTGGCATTTTCCAATTGAAAACTAAGTACTGAGGCCTGAATGGCGTAAAGTAGAGGGGAGAGCGGGCATCCTTGCCTCAGTCCTCTCGAAGCTTGAAAAAATGGAGCAGCTCTTCTGTTAGTGAGAGGGGAAATCCATGGCTTGTTGATGCAGGCCTTGACCCAGGAGACAAATTCAGGAGCAAATCCAAATCTCAGCATTACTTGGAAGAGGAATGGATGGCTAACTCTGTCAAAAGCGTTTGCTAGATCTAGTTTCACCACCATTCCTTTGTCTCCATTCTTCAGGCTATAATGGATGGCTTCTTGCACTAAGATGATATTATCCCAAATCTTTCTTCCTTTAATGAATCCGCCTTGGTTCTCCTGGATAATATTTGGCAATATATGTTTTAAACTGGTGGCCATGATCTTAGTAATAATTTTGTATTCTATGTTACACAGGGATATTGCCCGGAACCTGTCAAAGGACTTGGCTTCTTTCTCCTTGGGGATGAGAGCCAAGACGACTGAGTTCGTACTGCCTCCAATCTTGCCACAATTCTAAGATTTTCTGACCATTTTTAGGAAATCTTTTTTAATAATGTCCCAGCAGATTGAAATGAAATTAACATTATACTCATTTGGTCCGGGGGCTCTGTCCTCCTCCATGATAGCGACTGCTTCTTTAATCTCTTCTAGTGTGATGATTCTATTCAAATTATCGTTGTCTTTACTCTTGACTGACCTAGGGACCAAATTCAGAAGCTGGGCGTCATTAGGAGTAGGTTGATCAATGAACAGATCGCTGAAGTAATTGGTGGCTTCTACTTTAATTTCATCGAATTTGCTAATTACCCTGTCGTTGACCTGAATCTCGAGAACACTGTTATGGATTTTCCTAGCCTCAGTCAGTTTGTGGAAGAAGCTGGAGTTTCTATCACCATCCTTCAACCATTTACATCTTGATTTAAGATGCCACCATTCAGCCTCTTGTCTACAGGTCGCATGAAGGTTCACTTGCAGTGTAGTCTCCTTTTGTATGTCATTAAGAGTCACAGGTTTGTCCTCCATATCGGCCTGGTGAGACTCCAGTGCGTGGACAACTTGAAGTTTGGAGTAATTTGGTTGAGGAAGCGTCTTGGCCCAGATCTTCAAGTTTTTTTTTAGCCTTTCAGCTTCTCCTCCTAGACAAAGAAGGGAGAGCCTGTAACCGATTGAGCCCATGAGTCTGCAACAATTTTTAAAAACTCATCATGTGTTGGCCCACATGGGGTTAAATCTGAACAGAATAGGGCCCAGATTTTTTTCTTTCACCATTTCCAGAAGGATGGGCTTATGATCGGAGCCTCTGAAAGGTAAGATTTTGGATGTCATATTTAGGCCCAGCAGGAGAAAAGTGTCCTGAACCAGGAATCGGTCGAGTCTGGCAGCAATGTGCCCAGGACCAATCCTCCTATTGTTCCAGGTATATTTCCCTGTAGTAGGCTTAATGTCAATGAGATCCCAGGCCATGATAGTCTCTTCCACAATTTATATGATGGGGTCTCTGGACCTAGAGCTCCCTCTCTTTTCATCCTAACTGAGGATGACATTCAGGTCCCCGACCAGAATAACATTACCATGCAGATTACTCTTTTCTTCACGGAGAAGAGTCCAGCAATTTATTTTTTCGCCATAAGAATTAGGTGCATATATCTTGAATATACTTACCAGAGAGTTGGTGTCTTTTTGCCTCAACACAGTGAGGATCCAGTGAGTGCTGTTTTTGATGGCCACAGCTTCATATTTCCTGTCATCCCAGAGAGTTCCTATACCCCCAGATGCTCCCCTAAAGCTTAAAGCAGCGGTGCCCTTTTTTTTCCAAATTTTTTTACTGACTTGGAGGAATGCAGCTTCCTCCATCTTGGTTTCTTGGATCAGCAAGATGTCCAAGGAGATTAGATCTAGCATAGCTTCTTCCTTGCCTTTACTTCCGAGCCCTTTGCAGTTCCAGGAAATTTCCTTCATTACTTACTTTTGGAGGTCGTAGGCATCCCTTTCAGGGCATGCCCATGCTGGCGGGTGTTTCTAGGATTTTTCAATAGCTTTTCCAGGGTTAGCTAGGATCCTTGCAGCTTATCCTTGTATGTTTCTTGCTCCCGAACTTCTTTTCTAGATTTCCTCCCTTTTGTTTTGGCCATTCTTGGAGTAGTAGTTTCAATTTCCCCTTCCTCCTCTTCTTCTTCTTCTGATTCAGGTTCTTCTTCATATTTTCCCTGACTTTCTCCTTCTTTTGTCCCTGCTATTACTTCCTCATTATCTTTCACTTGATCTAAGAGGACTGCTTCCGGATCCCTGCTTTCTTCGTAGCTAGATCTATCTTCTGTGTCATTAGTGTCATCCCGTGCTTCTGTAGATTCTATAGTCTTTGAGGGCTCTTGGATTTTTTCGGATGGACTAGCTCTTTCTTCACTCCCCTCACCCTTCTTAGGGCCCCCTCCGACTTGATTTTTAGATCTGGATCTATTCACCCTGTGCCATCCTTACCCCTTCTCATGTTGGCTCTCAGGTGTTTTAGGGCAGTTTCGAATGAAGTGCCTGTATTCATGGCATCCTCTGCATTTGAAGGGAAGTTGTTCATAGTCCAGTTTTTGGATGTGGGACCAGTTCCCCACCATTAGGTTTATAGCTTCTGGCAATCCAGCTTCGAGGTCGACCTCAACGCAAATGCGGGCACAGGCGTATTGGTCCTTTGGACTAGCCATGTCAATATATTTCCCCAGTGCGTTCCCTATAGCATGTAGGGATTTGGGATTCCAACAGTGCATAGGGAGATTAGGCAGTCTAACCCAGACTGGCACAGCTTTAGGGGTATCGGCTTCAGGGTCAAAGTCTGGAGTCCACCCATTGAGGTAGAGACCTTGCGGCCCCATGAAGTAGGGCCCATTCCTGAAGATTAAGTCTTTGTCTTCTTTGGATTCGAAATCGAAGAGGAAGTATCCCCTTCCGATGGAGTAGGAGGCTACGTTTTTGGATATTAGAGGTCGCTAGTTCCTTTGGAGCCAACTATCAGTAGTTTTGGGTGAGGACCAGAACCCCGTGAATTGCACAATCAGAGCTCGATATGCCAATGACAGGGCAACCCAAATCGTTTCTTCCGGGGGGGGATACCTCTGGCACATATTCAATTCTTTTAACGAACTTCGGTAGTTCTATTTTGCCTGTTTGTTTGGTGTGATTGGTGATTAGCCTATCGAAGGATTCCGATCGATTAGGCAGCGAATCACCGCCTACTTTTGCCGCCATCGTGCTGCCCCACCCGAGCCGAGCCAGCCTCAAAGCATGGGTTCGGATGGGAGGGCCTCAGATCCAGCAATCCAGTCCAGCAGACAGCAACCCAATCGGTACGAGGACCACGCAGAGGTGCATGCAGCCTTGGAGCTCACGCTGGGAGCGCCAACCTGCTAACTCACGCCTCGGATCTCACGCTCTCAATCTCCTCTGCAATCTAGCGGTAGTATTTTTATTATTATTAATATATTATAGTCAATTTAAATTGTATTTGATGATGATGATAATTAACGTCTATTTAGACCAATTTTGATTTATCTCACTTTAAGAAAGGAAAGCAAGGAACTACTTGATTTGCTTTAAAGTTTTACTTATGTGTTCAAAAAGCTTGGAGATAAGTGTTCTTACATTACTATAATTGAGATAGAAGGCTGGGCAGGTTCGTAATATAAGAAAAAATTTGAAACTAAGACCTTGTGTGGGTGTACGCAGGGCAATTTAAGAGGAAGTGTTTTTCATCCTCAACACTCACAGTTTCACAAAGATGACATAATATTTCAACCCGCGGAGTTTTAGGAAAGGTCCAACTCCATGTTTCACTATGTAGTTCATGAGAGTTCATTCTTGTTTTAGCTATGTGGATCTTCTTATTTACGCTAGTCAAAACATAGAGATAATTTTGATCTTCAAGATTACGGTTAATGACCTCCTTGTAATATCTTAATTTTATTTTATCCTCTAAATTTTCATCACTCCACAACTTCTCTTTGAACTTTGAAGCAACAATATTTTTAATATCATCTATATTTTTCAAAAGTGACATTTCCATCAATCCTCCACATCTTTAACCAAGACATGACACCTTTATGCTAATCCCGCTTGAGCCTTAGGTCGTTTTGACTGAAATTTAAAGCAAATTTTGGAATTCATTGGTCTCCTAAGTTTTTTTTTCCTTGTGAACTAGGCACCTAGGCATATCTATGTTCTCAATGGGGGAGGTCCACTTCAATACGGATAATAAGACATGGTGTATTGCTTTTAACTTTAATATTGTAAGTTATAAAACCCTTTTGGATTTGCTCAATCCTTCTCCAAGATTCTCTAGAAATGTTGCAGCCCCATATTCACACCCATACAAGAGAACGAGAGTGATGAGATTTTCAAAGAGGAATTTGTTTTTATCCCACATCGCAAGGTTTGTCAACTTACAATCATTTTCAAGACCAAAATAAGCTTTCTACCCTCGATTGATCCTTTTATCGATGTTGTAGTTCAGTTAAGCTTGTGATGGATATCAAACCCAAGATATTTGTAGAAAGACAATTCCTCCAAGTTGTTATTATCATACAAAAAGGAGCGTAAGTGACCTTATTAGATTTTATCAGCATAACTTTGGTTTTGTTGATATTGACGGTCATGCCCATACCAGAGCAGAAATCCTCTATAATTATTAATTGCTTATCAAGATCAAAGGGGCGTCTTTCCATAGGAACAATATCATCAGCATAAAGGAGGAGGATGATGACAATTCGTGCTAACGGTTTTCCAGTGCAACCTGCCTCTACTAAACAACATTTTAACTTATCAATATATATACCAAAAAGGGTAGGGGAGAGGGGGAATCCTTGCTTAACTCCTATATTACAATTAATATATTATGACCAACCGTCAATGTTTTTAAACTTGGTAATGAAATTATCATACGACCTTATTGTAGTGTCTCTTAACTCGAAAGGAAACTTTAACTCTTATGATATTTTCCACAAGTTATTTCTAGCCATTGTATCAAAAGCTTTCCTAAAGTCCACAAAACAACAAAGGAGATTGATCTTATTATTATGACATGCCTCTACATTTATCCTCAGAGTAATGAGGTGGTCTATGGTGGAATGATACCTTCTAAAACTTGTTTGCCCTTTAGCTCTTTTGCATTGCTTTTATAGACATATGTTAATCTTATATTCCAAAATAATACCATATATCTTGGCTAAGAGAGGAATAATCATAATGGTCCTATAATTAGAGGGGTTCTTATAATCGACGCTTGAAAAATGGATGTAATAGGGCTCTAAGTCCAAGGTTTAGGGAAGCCTTGCTTCACTGCTAGATTAAAGAGCTTGTGGTTGAGGACATACCCCCCAACTTTTAGGCATTCAGCTTGGTAGCCTTCGATGTCCTTAGATTTCCCATTCGAGAGGTGCTTAATCCAAAAATCTATATCTTCTAAAGAAAAAACTTTATCTTCCATAAAAAGTGGTTGAATGTTGTCCACGACATCATTTGATTCATAAAGCATCCTAAGATAGGAATTCCAGTCCTTCAAGACAATCATATTATCTGCTTTAGTTTTGCGAGTTAGAATTTGTCTCCATAATTTATTAGGATCCATCTTAGAGAGGTGTGAAAGTTTCTCTTGCTTATTATTTACATAGGTCCTTCTTTTTCTTTTAATGAGGGATTTGTACATGTTTATCTTGTCAACTTTTAAGAACTCCTCAATAGTCTCTTTGATTTCTCTTCTTGCAATTTTACACTCTTTGTCATGCCAAGGATGGGTCATTCTATTTATATTTTTATATAACACCTTAATAGATAACTTGATAATGGAAGAGGAAAAGATTATAGAGAAATTATAATAAAAGTATTCTATATTACAGCTACTAGATAGAGGAAGCATATTATTATTTAAATCATTTCGAAAAAATCAACTTTACTTTTATTAAAAATTAAATACTTTTAACTCTAAAAGTTATTATATTTGCATTTTTTATTTATTATAAATAAAATAAATATATTTTATTTTAAAAACAATTTTATTTTTTAAACACATTTATTATTATTAAAATTTAATAAAACTCCTAAAATGTAAATGAATCAACACTTCCCAATACTATTATTGTAATACCAAATTGCCGAACCATTAATTTGCATAATCAGAGAAAACCCAATTTATTATGCATTCAAATTATTTGTAAAACTTTTTCAGTGTTTTCTTATATACAAAGTTAAGTCATGGAGAGCTTTTTCTTCTCATTTAAATACTTTAAAATCCAAAAGATGGGAGTCTTGTGAGCCTCTCCTTGCTCATGATAAAGATGATAAGGACACAATAGATTTGAAGGTTCCAATTTAGAAAAATATTTAAAAGATGGAATATAAGTTCAAAATAATAATGCAAAATAGAATTTTAATGGAAGACAAATATAAGTTCAGAATAATAATGCAAAATAGAATTTTAATGGATGATAAATAGTGGTAAGATTAGTCTCAAAATGTTGGTATACATTAGTATACCACAACTTTGGACAAAGATTTTAAAATTTTGGAAGAAAAAAAAGTCAGGTTAGGAGAAGATTCCTCATTGCTACATTGTGATCACTTTTATATGGTTATTATGAGTTGTAATATTTTTGGGGATACTTTTTTAAAATAAGTCAGAATGTAACTTTATATTATTATGAGGGGAAAGTTATGATTTTTTTAATAAATAAAAGTAGTGTTTTTTTTCAATATTAATATAAATTCAATTTATAAAAATATAAATAAATGAGGAATTAATTAAATTTATGTATATATGTTTATCAACAATTAAAGTAATAATTAAGATTGATCTAAATTCTAAAATGATGATTATGATGATGATGATAATTAATGTTCACTTAAATTAACTTTAATTTATTTATTCTTTAAACAACGTAAAAAATCTCTTAATTTTATTTATGAATAATAAGTTATAATTACTTGTTATAATAATGTTTTCTTTATGAATTAATAAGTTATAATGATCATTTATAATATAAATATTTTGAAAATTACTTTTGATAATAATTTAGATGCGACACTCCAAATATAGTTCATCTTTTATTTTATTAGTGTCATAAATTTTAGAAAATATTTTATATTTGAGTGTGAAGGTTTTCACAATTAATCATAATTATAATGAAATTTTGACAATGATGATGACGACGATGAAGATTAACGTCCACTGAGGCTCTTTGATCTATTGGACTTTGTGGGTATATGCAGGGCGATCGAAAACAAAGTGAGATTCGTCCTCAACTCTCATAGACTTACAAATCTAGCAAATCATTTCCTTCCATGACGTTTTAGGAATTGTCTAGTGCCAGGTTTCGCTATGAAGCTCATGAGAGTTCATTCTTATCTTGGCTATATTAATCTTCTTCTTTGAACTAGTTAAGGCATAGAGGTATTTTTGATCTTCCAAATTAGGATAATGACTTCCTTTTAATATCGTAACTTTCGCTCTAAATCTTTTTCATTGCACATTTTTGCTTTGAACTTAGATGTCATAGTATGTTTGAGGTTGTCGATATCTTGCAAAGTGGAATTTTCGTCAATCCCTCAATGATTTAGCCAAGCCATGGCGTCCTTATACCATCCTCTTTTGAGTCGAAGATGGCCTTGACTAAAATTTAAAGCAATTTTAGGGAGCCTCTGGTCTTCCACGTTATTTATCTTATTCTTGTACATCAGGTATCTAGACATAGTGATACTTTCGATGGGGGGAAGGCCCACTTCTATAAGAAGAATAAGATATGATGTATTGCTTTTAATTTTGAGGTTATCCATGATAAAATGTTTTTGAATTTGCTCCGTCTTTCTCTAGGATTCTCGAGAGATGTTGCAACCCCAAACTTCAAAACCATACAAGATAACATGAGTGATGAGAGTTTCAAAAAGGAACTTCTTTTTATCCCACATTACTAGATTTGTTGATTTACAATTGTTTTCTAAGAAAAATAAGCTTTCCACCCTTCGTTAATCTTTTTTCTCAATGTTATAGTTCCAATTGAGCCTGCGATGGATATCAATTCCGAGATATATGTAAGAGGACACTTCCTCCAAGTTATTATTGTCATAAACAAAATTAGCATAAGTATCTTTTTTTGATTTAATATTCAAAACTTTAATTTTGTCGATGTTAACAGATATACTCATATACTCATGTTAGAACAAAAATTCTTAAAAATCTTTAATTTATGAAATAAACTATTTTGAAAATTAAAAATAACATGATATTCGACTCATCATTAAAAGATTTAATAAACTTTAGTTGGATCCCCACTTATAAGTGGAATGTCCACTTAAATTTTTTTCCAAACTCCTACACAATTTATTCAAAAATATCTCTAAACAAAATATTATTTTGTGATAACGTGTGTGAAGTATTATCCCATACATATCTAATTGTAAAGCTAATAAGAGTTTATTATTACGTTAATTGATTTTCTATAGTGTTTTTTAATAAATCATTATTTTCTTATTTCCAAATTTACTACTATTATATCCTTTTAATACTTTTAAAATAATCGATATTTTCATTATTTTTAAAAATAAAATATTAATTATTTATTTAATTCAACATTTTTAAAAATAATAATCACATATTTAATTCAACTCTATATATATATATATTAACAAAAAATGAAAAGTATATATGATTAAAAGGGTTGTGCATAACCATCCAGTACAATGACATTGGAAAATTGAAAAATGAAGCTGAGATAGTGTATCTACAAAAACTGATATTCTAGATGAAAATCGTTTAAAGCCGACATAATAATTACTATTGTGCACTATAACAGAAGTAGAGAATATGCGTATGAATTGTTGGTTCAAGACAATACAAAAAAACATAAACTAGGAAGTGAGAATCATTTTGGTTTGTCTGGGAACCCCACAGAATGGGTGACTGAAAATTCTTCCATTGGATGAGCTACTTCTCCAAGATGCTCTTGGAAATGGTTGCACTGGTTCATCTGGACTAGCTTCTAGAGGTCTGCCTACCCTACATGTACTTATGTAATTAACATTTTTGCATATCCAATGAGAGAGAAAGGCTGCCTTTGCTCATCCCTACCACCCCTTTAGCAATGATTCGATCTCGCTCGGCATCAATTGAGAGAGAAAGGTTGCCTTCGCTCATCCCTACCACCCCTTTAGCAATGATTCGATCTCGCTCGGCATCAATAAATAGTTGTTTCATTTTTATAAATAAGCGGACAACTGCCAGAACCCTACTATCTATAGGTTGCCGAAAGATTGGCTAAAACTTATCTATAGTTAAAATATAGGAAGTTCCTGGCAAATTTGTACACGAAATTTGGTGATTAGCAAGCAAGTGGGACCTTCTATGGTCCTTCTCCAGCGAACATTTGCGGAAGAAGCAGAAGTCATTGAAACAATCATTCTAGAGTGCCCTCCCAGTTGGCTGGTCTTGAGCTTCATTATCTATAAGTAAACACAATGACCCTTCTGGTTAGTTTCGCAAATACCAATCTAGAAATAGTCCCCTCTGGACACCCACCCGGCCGGGCACATAAAAAAGAAAGACGGGCCTTACCTTACAGTAGAGCGTTTTTCCTCTCCCTCCCTCCTTCCTTAACAATGGAAGCGAGCAACTAAATAAATTACTATTTGGTGGCATATATAAGGCGGTGGTCGAGTACTTCGTTCCTCTCCTTACCGTAATAATGAAGCGAGAAACTATCTGTATGGGCACGGGGATACCCCATTCCAAACGGAGCTGCTTCAGAAGCTTGCTTCTTTTACTTCCTTCTTTCAGGCGCGGCCGGACCCTAATAAAAGAACCAAACCCCTTAATCAACCCTATTGGCCTTATTGGATGGCGGCCCCTAATGGTGTTAGACTACAGCACTGCGGTAGACGGGCGGATTTACTCCCAATTTGACCTGACTTAGTGGGAGCTAAACTAAAATAGACAAAGTGAAGTAGAAAGATATATCTGGTTCCTTTGGATCATTAAATCTCACTAAACAAAACCACTCTGGACCCTCCTATTGACCCTACCCTCTGTGGGATGGATGGAACTCAACCCTACGACTGGTTCACTGTCTGTGTGTTTATTATAATCAGACGCCTTCTCCGAACCGGCCGGACGAGGAACAACGTGACGATCTTATGCGCCTTGAGTGCCACTAGGTAGGGACAGACAGATGGTTCCGGAAATAAAGGCAGAACAGGCTGTATGGTATGGACTGACTGTTTCCGGAAAGGCCCTACTATAGGGTAGGTAGGGAGGGACAAATTAAATACTTATACCTCTCGAATTCCTTAATTCCTTCTATCAGGTAGGTGGGGTGGTTCCTTCTCGCTTGAACGAAAGGGCTGCCTGTAAGGGGTTGCCGCAAGCAAGGCTTACGGTATTTTATGGTAATAAATTATCCCCTACCAAACTTACTAAGGCTCCGATTTAGGGAAGATAATAGCCAGGTTGGGTTGGAGGGAGGTAAGGTCTATAGCTCTTGGGGAGAGTTAGTTAAGGGTGGAGTTACAGGGTCTTGTGGAATGACCAGTTGCTTATAAATGCCTTACGCTTGTGGAAAGTACTTTTATTTATTACTTAAAAGCTTTGAAGCAGCAATGGCTGGACCTGCTTTGAATAAGCCACTTTAAATTCAATCAATAATGGCTTACTTAATGCCTTTCCTAATTTATTGCTGAAAGGCAGACTTTTGGCTTGGACTTGCTTTAGGCCTTATTGTGCATGCAAAGGAACATCCGGCTTGAGGCGGCTTTATGTTACTTGTCTTTTAGCCGCCCTTACGCACGCAGTTTAGCGAGAGAGAAAAGCACACTCTATCTCTCTAGCTGAGTGGCCCCTTCCTTCCCTATTTAGGTAGGCTATTATGCTAGCCAGGTTGCATATGTATTTATGGATGGATGGATTATATATTATTTATACCCTTTCTTTATGGCTGGTGCGGTCGATCGCGGTAAAACCTCATACCAGATCCACAAGTCCGGGACGATCAGAGGACGTATTGACTCCGTCTGTGCCTAATAAAAACCCTTTTTTGCTGTGTTGGACATATATGCCAAAGTGACCCGCTCGACTCTATAATATATAATATCTAAAATAGGGTGTGCGCAATAAGGCTTTTTCCTTTAGAGGTGGGTGGTACCACGGATGGAAGATCGAAACTCAACACAAAATAAAAAGAAGGATCTGTAAGTTCCCCTTTTTCAGTATGAATACGCTTTTCTACCATCTGAAGAACACCATTGCGGGCAGGCAATAAGTTCCGATAGCTCGGGTCGGGGGGGGGGGGGAGCGTCCAGGGGGGGAGGGGATTTAGTACCAGTGTGAGATGATAGCACCCATTCCCAAAAATAATTAACACATTCCAAGTACCCTTACTGCCTTACCACAAGAGATTACCTCATAAACCCCCGGGAAAGCTTATATGAAACACAAGGGTTACTACATTGATTGGGTTGAAGGGGTGATTCGACAATGCTTGCTTACAATGTTGACGAGGATAGAATCATGCGACAGACAGGCAGACACTCAGTGCAAGTCTCCGCTAGTGCAAGTATTTTATTGATTGGAGGTCAATGCTTGATAGTTATTGATTCACTGGCATAACGTAGTTTGAACTGGGCCGGTTCAACGGGCGGGCAACGGTCCACCACCGAGAGAAGTATTTGATTCTGATGCTGATGCTGCTGGAAAGAGCAGCCAGATCGCGAGGTATGAGAAGAGAGCCACAATTCAATAACAGAATCTTTTGGTTAGGCTGAAGGAAAGGAAGAAAGGAAAGAACAATTTTTGGCAGGCACCCAGTTTGGCTGGGCCAGAGCTTTCAAAAGCATCTCATTATATTTTTTCATTAAGCAATTCCTACTTTTTATTGGGTCCGTGTATACCTCGCGAGTATTAATATATTTGTTTTAAATTAAATTGTTATTTTCAGGACGTTTATCTAGAGCTGGCGGAATGCATTCATCGGCTGGGCGGGAATACTCAACAAGGCTAATAAACTAGGGTAGCTGCTGCAATTAGACTGGACTAATCAACCGGGCTGCTCAGCTTGGTTTGGATACTTTAGCTCCCCGGCTGGGATGAAAACTGTCAGTCATTGTAAGGAAGGAGGTCATTGATAGCCCGACGGAAAACAATCATTACGCGTTTATAGCTGCTTATACAGTAGTGTGTACATGCATTCTCATACTCGCTGGTAGTAATACTCGCCACTAGTAGACTTCACAGAAAGAACATCTGTATTTAATTGAACTGAACGTCTGTATTGAGTCTTGGTAGTTTGTGTAGAGAAGGTACCGATATCTCTCTTTATTTCTGGTTTGCTCAGAAAATCATTCACTTCCGCTTCAGCTTTCGCACTGACTCTATCTCTCTGCCCAAGGAAAGAAAGATGGGGAATATGGCTCAAACTGCTGGCTATAATTTTCTATTACTAATTGGCAACGTCCTGATTGTATGTCAAAAACATAGCTCAATCAATATGCTTTTAAGTAAACAACACATGGCTAAATGTCTTTCATTTGGTGGTCACATAGAGATTAAAGGTTGAAGTTTTATGGCTCGTGTACCTGGCTATATTGGGTTTCAAGGTTCAAGGCTGATTCCCTTCTCCTTCGGTGGGAATAATCCAAATCATCCAGTTGCTCAACTTCACTCAATGGAATGGGCCTACGCTCCTAAAATGCTGAATCGACCTAAGTAATAGCATTTTATATTGACTGGTTTATGTATAATGGCATCTGCGGGACTGACATCCAGCTCTTCAAAATTTATCATCAATTGGGTTCAGCTGATCCCCCGAAAGGTTAATCTACGTAAATAACAAAGCATGCTTTATATCGACTGGTGCGGCAATCTGTTTGCTGGACCTTGCTTATGTTGAAAGGCTAAAGGATACAGGCAAAGGGTGATAATATCAAGGTTACAGGGGCCTTTCCTCGGTGGAAAGTCTTCTGGTGAGAGGCTTCTGGCAATGAGACTCCTGGGAATGACTGGTTGGGATAGTCAAAATAAATGCTTAAATGTAAATTAAAGTAAGTAACAACACTATTTCTTTGTTTGTTTTAGAGTTAATTATATAAATATATGCCAGTATAATATTTCAAAATAAAGGTACAACAGGTGCGTAGCGTTTAATTAACCATAAATTTTTATGAAGTTTCCCTAGTGGCATGTAGTCTCGGCTCAACCACCAATATGTAAGTTACCCGAACAAGAAGAACTATCCTCTACATCTCTAGGAATTGTTTCTGTGGCAAGTAAATAGTTAATATACTATGTACCCTCAGGCTAAGTATGGCAGGGCTATAGCTTTATGTGTAGGATCTGAGCGTATACGTAAGTGAGGACCGAGTGTTTGTTTGGTATCGGTATAGGTAGAGGTTTAGGTTGGGGCCGAGGGTATAGTTCTATGATTGGCTATGTGGGGTGGGTGGGGGACTTTGTCTGGCAGCAATGACCGGCTTACAATGATCAACTATTTTTGACCCAAATGCAATGGACCTATTGTTTACCTCCTTGCTGGCAAAGACCAATGGCTATCGGCAATTATAAGCGGCGGCTATGACCCTAATGCAATGACCTTATGGCTAGAGCTTCTTTCTTTATGGCACTTAGAAAAGGAGTCCTTTGGGAAACTAACCACCCCCAATCTGTTGGTCGCAAATTAATCGCTTTCCGGACGAGTATCTCCGCGCGAAAGATGGGTCCGTCTCGACTTGATATCCTTCATCCTCCTCCTTCACCCGTCCCAACTTTATATGCGTTTAGATGTTCAGTTTGGTGCTCGGGTTGTTTTGTCTTGCGAAGCAGAATCATCGGGTTTGTATTTCCACACAGGGTCTAGCGTCAAAGGCAATCCGTCAAGTTATTTAATTGTAGGGAAGGTGGCAATAATAGAGATCCCTCTCAATCGAGGTCGATATTGGGTCTCCGGTTTGGTGCTCTTGTCAAGCAAAGCAGAATCATCATCCATCAATCAAAAATCTATTAATCCCATCGGTGCTCCTGTCGAGCGAAGCGTTCTGGCAAGCTCTTCAGTGATCGGGTGATCCCACCAGTTGGCGGGTGTGGTGATGTTGGCCCGCAGGCATTGACAAGCGCCTTCTCTCTGCTTTTTGACCCTCAATAAATATGATCAACGAAAGGTCTTCGCCATTCCCCTTCGCTAAGCAATGAGAAACCATCCATCTTAACCACCCCAAATCCCCACTCAACTATTGAACTAACCCACATTGGAGAAAGAAACACGTCACTTAAGCACAGCAAGCACCAAAAATATCCCTTTAATATCAACCGCAGGCTTTAGCTCACTCACTGCCATCATATGGAGTAACCCCTACCTATCTCTTCATCCATCTATCTATACTTCCTTCCATTGCCAATTCCTATTGCTCCTGACTGGGCGGCATTCTTGCTTCTCTTCCATCAAACACCAAGAATACAACCGCAAAGAGGGAAGTCATTGAACAGAAGGCGTGGTCATTAATGAGCAGGTATCGGATGTTTTCGGACTTTCACGGAAAGGCTATATATTAAGGATTCTTCTTCCCAATCTTACAAGCTAAATACTTATATTAACGCAGAGAGTATAAGGGAGAACCTGAAATTTGAAATTCTGTCCAGGTAAGTCTTTTAATGGCCCATACATACTTGACGAATGAATGAAGACCTTCACTGACTGTCTAAAATACGCCTATAACGAAGGCAATCACAGTCGGATAGCCTTTGATCACACATAGACAGTCTCATTGACACCCGATAAGTCCCACTCATTGCCATATCAATTGTTACCGAGGTTGTGTCATCCCCCAATGAAAAGGCTCCTATCAATATAAATACATGAGAGATGAGGTACGAACTTCCATCACTTACTGACCACGTCACAATATGATCCATACTTACTAATTAGCTTATTGCTTGATCTTTTATAATAGACACATTATACCCATCTAACGTACCCATCGAGGAGGGCTAATATAGGAACCCATATTCCCTACTCTTTACACTTAACATAGATCACATTGCCGGGAGCCCAATAAGCAGGTTTTGATGCACTCAAGGTAATACATATACCCTGACTCCATGCCACCAGTAAGCAATCTAGTCTTGTATATTTTGGAAAACGATGGAGCATTTCTTCTTGGATTTATTCTTTTCAGTGTTTGTAGACGTCTTCTTGGAACCAATGCGCGATCTTACTTACGATGGCACTTGAGAAGTTGCTAAGCCCATTGTTTTCTAATAACATATATATATATAATGCAACCTGAGAAACTGACCCATCTTACGGCGGGAGAGGCATTGATCAAGTAACTTATTTCTTTTATACTCTCAACTGATGATAATTAGTCTTACTATAAAGGTGTTTTTTTTTTTTGACCATGGCAACAGCCAAGGGTATATCCAACAGCCCGCAAGTCAGATATACCAGAAACTTGTGACTAAGCAGGGGCCGAGACGTCCCGGTACCACATCCCAGGAATTACCTATAGGTGGGCACCTATCCCAGGGGTCGCCTACCCTTCAAGTCTTACTATAAAGGTGTTACTACTGATGATTAGTCTTATGGAGAGGCAAGTTCCCACTTATACATCTTCCGGGAGAGGCTTTACAAATAATACACCTGCCAATAGATAGATGATTGTCCCCCCCTCATTCCCACCTAGCATCTCAATCTACTACCCCTCTCGCAGACCAAGCAACTCCACAGCTATAAGAGTCGTACAACACAATTAGATTTCTTATTTTATCTCTTATAACACACCCATCTTTTAGCAAAATTAATGGTGGTTCCCATCATTACCCATCTCACGTAACGATAAGAGGACGCATTCCGTTATATGCATTATCATGCATATTCAGGGGGGAAAGGCAAGGCAACGGCAGCTACAGCGACAGATACGGCTGCGGATACGGCAGGCAAATACAACGTATACAGAAACAACAGCCCTGCCCGTAGGTCTCCCGTGAACCCCACGAACTCCGAAAGAAAGACATTAATTTTGGGCTCTCTCGTATAATGTATGAACTATTGGAAAATACATTCGCATTAAATAAGCACAAGCCCCGGGTCAATCCCTTCAGTCTACGCTCCCCCTGGCTCTTTACTGGTGGGGGGGTTAGCTAGACTTCATTTGGCCTAAACTTTATTTTACCTCGCTATACCTCGTACGGAATAATGAGATCCAGGCTTCGATCAACAGCCAGAATCTATTATGTAACTCATACAAAGATATCAGCATAGATTATTGATATATTTAGGTTATACAGATCTTTTTATAGACTTATCCCCATCCTGAGTGTTAGGTTAGTCAGCGGAGTAGTAAGAGGGTTATTCCCAATAGCACCAAGCTTTTCGACGTTACCTGTTGGAGGGATACCATGGACCAGGAAGGTGAGCAATTGTGTGTTACCTTTTCTCTTTACCACGTGCCTTGTTAATGAGGTGAGTTAGTCAGTGAGAGTAGTAAGAGGGAAAATAGATTGCACCAAGCCTTGCCTGCTGTTCGACGTTACGCATTCTGATGATCGCTCTATCACTTGCCTTCTTTAGTTTGAAATCAATATAATAGCTATCGCACCCATTAGTTTGCTTTGTTGGATCTATACTGCTCGATGGAGAATTAGACGCCCCGCATTACGTACGCAATCTCGCATTAGGTCCGCCCAAGTAAACACTTGGCTCAGGTCCCCCTATACCCCCTACTTCCCAGACTAGTCACGGGATGCTAAACCTGGTATAACTTCTTAGTTTGGTTAAATCAACGAATGGACCAACACGAATGAAAGGATAGTAGTGTCGACCTACCCGCGGGGATTAATGAATGGACCGCTCTAACCAACCTATGAGAGGAGAGGAAGGAGATAAAGTTCTATGATATACTGCCCCATGAGTGCCCTCCGGGGAAGAGGTTAGTGAGATAGATAGTCAGGCAGGACACATCTAGCTTTAATGAGGACGTGGGAGAGCCACCTGTTACACTTGAAAGCTTGCCATAATAGTTCCCCCTGTGATTACTGGGTAGAAGCTTAAACCCTGATCCGAGAGGAAAACCTAATTTGAGGATTGAGTTATACCTTGCACCCATTGGACGGAGCAAGACTCATTATGCCTACTGAATGAAAAGGGCTCGGTTCCCCCTCCCCCCTACGATAACCCTTTGCACTTGATTGAAGCTTCGAACCCTGAGAGTGTCCCAGAAGCATTGATTCTTACTGCCTTGCCCCTTCAGGATGACCGCTACAGCACAACAGGAAAGACTGGGCCAGCAACCACGACGACTGGGACAGGGAAATATCCACAGCGCGACAGGGCAAGAAACTGTGGGATGGGGAGGAATCGGGGTTCATTTGTCTCTCAGACCACCATCCCATACCATAATTTGCCTTTCTGGTGACCCAGGAGACCTTACTACAGACATCATGGTTCCGATGTGCTTCGTAACTGGTGGAGTCTTTTATTCATTAATCTGCATGGGTGCCATTATCTGGGCAATCTATATTAGCATGCACGCCTTGAACCTTCTCCCCACCACCAGGTAGCTCACACGTTATTCCCTGGTGGCTACAGGTGTCTTCACAAATGCTTGCTCCATCTAACACCCCATCCAGGGAGTAGCGATCCTTCTTGGCATGGACTAAATAAAGACTATTTAGTTACATAACTAGGATTTATGTGTTCGTTAGGGTCTCATTATAATTGTACGCAAGTTCACTCACTATCCGTCATGCCCATCTATCTTACGCTAGGTTAAGGTTTATCGAACTATTGGGTAGCATGCTCGTCCATCCGTACATCTGACTAGGGGTTACCTAAGCCTTGATGGATCCCATCTTATCCTTCCTCGTTATAGAAACAACCTTATTATCATGAGGGAGCCTCGGATCATGCCATACATTGAGAACGTTCCCGATCCTTAGGTTAATTACATTGAAACTGGTATTAGCACTTACTCTATTTTAACAAAGGAAGAACTCGATCCATGTGCCCAACCCAAACTCGAGATGATCAAGTCTGGTACATGCAGTTCGATGAAGAATACTCTTGTGAAGGCAATGGTGCCAATATCATTTTCTTTTCCCCTTCTATAAAGCCTCATCAGTTTTCCTTTCGATTTAACTTTGAATGCATGAACAATGTCACGAAATTTGAAGCTCTTTCCTTGGGTCTTCAGAAAGCCTTAGAGCTTAGGTGTTTACTCAACATTTGCAAGTGTGTGGAGACTCAAATTTGGTCATCAACATGATTAAGAGGATCTATAGGCCTGCCAAGAAGGTTTTCAGTAAGTATGTGCAAGAGGATATCTGCAGCAAGAGATCTATTTAGACATATCTCATGCATTAAGGTTTGTTCCTTATTGCACTTCAATAAGGAACGCATAAAATTATGTTAAATATATTATGGTAAAGCTGACTGGGTAGTAAATTGTCTTTGTAAATCCATCTTATTTATTCTTACTACTTTACTTAGTTATGTGCAGAAGTAAGGGTAAACCTTCACTACATGAAATCATCGAATTGCTTTAATCAAAATGAGAGTTCTTCGACCCCAGTGGAAATTAATTATTTCTAGAAGTGGTCAATTTCAGAGTGCATAGAAACCCAAAAGAATATCCGTGTCTATAAATCAAATAGGGATGGCTATTTTTATCAACCTGCAGGGAAGGAGAAATGCATCTGGATCTCGAGAATAAGGAACTGAAGAAAAGAATCTTGTATACAAAGATAAATCTTATTGTATATATGTAATTACGCTTTTCCCTTAATTGGGTTTTGGGGGTTCCGAGGATTCTCCCATAAGGAAGGGGCGCAGCCAACTTGCGTTTATCAATAAGGAACTCCATTATTCATTTGTCAATGTTTCCCCTCCCCTGAGCTTATAACCAAGCTCCTCCTGCGCGGTTCTGGATGATCTGAACCGTCTATTCAGTCTGTCTAAACAAACTTTGGAACTGTAAGTCTCTGTCAAGTATGGATTCTAACTGTCCGGGGACCTTTCGTTTCTGGATTGCCTCTACGAGCGTGGGTATACCTGTCCTCTCCGAACATGGCTGGCTAGTTCCTATCCAGATACTGCTATGTATTATACTTCAAGCTAGTCGAAACAGTAATTCTGAAATGTCTCAAGATTGGGTAAAAATGAATCTAAATCATTATGTGCTTGCTTGCGTAGGTGGGGAATGGCTTGCCTCGCTAGGATTGCTGGTCTCACTGGTCGGGAACACGCTTTGGATACCTCTTTTCTTGTGTCCACCTAGGTCATGGACTTGTCTTTCCCAAGTAAAATGATAATAATGCCTCTGATCTGAAATACTTTATGCAATAGCTTCGGTTAAAGCCCCTGGCGTTACCATCTGAACTACGAAAAAGATTTTAGTCTGACTGAAATTGTATTCACTTGTCGTGCCGTATTTTCCCTCAAATAGCTATGCAAGGGGTTGGGTTTGTTAGTCTTGCTAAAGCATAAGCCAGTTGACAATCCTCTACAAGTCTGAGAAATGTCATATTTACCAACTGTTTAGGTTATTGGGTATCTCTACTCTTTAGCTAGCAAGCTTTAGTCACTTGAGAATAAATTGTATCTGTGGTTACTCGACCGTATCTTTAAGCCTCGTAGGGAATAGCTTAGAACCCGGTAAAGAACAAAGTACCTTGCCTGGGGCCGGGATCCCACAGGTATTCAAAGCTGCATGAGAAACTACGGGATACATGAGCCTGCGTGCGACTACGTACATGAATCACTCTGGTGCTTGTATCCAAACGTCGTCGGATAAGGTAGGCGTTAATGCATGAGGTCCAAGTGGAGATCCTTATAATCTCCACTGATGTTGGGCAGAGGTTACGTTTATAGAGCAAATGTAACTAGTACTGTTTTGGATTCAGGACACCTCATCATTATTACACCGTCGTTGGGGTTCGTACCCGTCCCGTATTCGTATTCGTCACATTCCGCAGGGGCATCTTGCTTATACCGATGGGAACTCTTATGTCCACCCCTGCCCGTGCTCCAGTTACTTTACCTAGAATTTCTTATTACTCTATTCATGCCGTTTACACATGCTACCTGTGGGCCTATCGCAGGGACTTTTACTTATACCGACGAGAGGATTTACTCTTGCGGAATGCTGGGGGGTCACCTAAGGTGGTTCCGCCTCATTATCTTATATGCCCGTGGGCTCCTGATGTAGTGGGTGTAGGAAATCTCCGACGCTAGAAATGATACTAGCCGGTGTTCTTTGAAACACAGTCGAGGCATCCTTATGTATGTTAGGCACTCGCGTTAGGGACTAGGCTCATTGGGGTTATGTAACTCGATGGAAGACTCCGGGGTACGGAGGGGGGTACGTCTCATCACACAAGACGGTACGGTAAGCCAGTCATTAGACTTTTGGACCAGCCTTCCTTTCCTTATTCACGGGACTAGATCCACTCCATACGACTATAGACACTCCAGATAGTGGAGATAAAGAGCAATTTCCCATCTGTGATCGTAGCGACGTAGCAACAAATCACAAAGCGAATCACATCGTTGAGCTACCCTGCCTACACCCACTTTGATCAGGAAAGGAGCTCAGGCTATGGGTTACTAGGAAAATAAGTTACTCGTAGCTCGGGAAATGCCGAGTTTAGTAAGGAAGCTAACCGGTGGAATGGAAAGCAGCAGATCTTCCAGTTTGATAGTCAATATACGAGCCAAATCCAGTTATTGTTGATCCACCCGCTATGCTATAAGATCGAGTTTGAGTTTTCAATCCATACCCAGTTGATCGAGTGAAAGCACCAGTGCTTCGTCTAACACCCCTTACAGTTCGAGATGGAGATTGAGACCTTGCATTGAAAGTATAAGTGGAGATGGGGAGGCATCGATCCTTCCCTTCTTCCCTTTCCTTTTCCCCATTATAGGTTGCTTTTTTGGTTGGTTGTATTTACCCCTCCTGCTGCCTACGCTGCTGCCACCTACGCCCTTGCCTATGCCTGAGCGGGTTTCTCTGGTGCTGAACCTAGTGCTACCTTTGCCTTCGCCGCTGCTTAAACTGAAACTGAATCAATTGGCTCCGCTGGTGCTTCTGGGTTCCAATTTTTATTTTGCTTAGGTGAATGAGATCAAATGCAATTGGTGTAACCTCCTTTCTTGCTGTCATAGCCTCCGCTTTCTTTTAACCCTGTAGGGGATCTCTAGCTTCTTTCTCTCCTGCTCCTGCCCTCACCTCTACTCCTTGGATCCCTAGTACGGTAGCAGCTTCTTCTTGTCTCCTCTTTATTTTCATATATGGGTTGGGCTGGCTAGTAACACATTGTGGGTTGTACTATTAGGTATCTCATGCGTACGCAAGCGGGGTTTGAATGGCAAGATCATAGCTCGAGTGTGAAATAAAGAGTACATCGGGCATAGCGGGGTACCTTATGCTTTGATTGATGATCGAATTGATTGCTAGGGCATCTTTTCCATCTCACTCTTTGGAACGGGGCATAGATCTCTTTATGATGTGCTTTGACCTAACAACAATACACTGGAAACGCATATCCACTAACTGGAGGACTGAACCGAGGTGGGCGGCTTCTATTGGCTGCGCTAAGTAATAGCCTTTCGACGAAGAATCAGGAACTAAAAGGTTATGCCTTTCCTTAGCATAGCTCCCGCCGGGTCATACCTTCGATGAGTGAAACCAAAGGCTTCCTAAGGAAAACCAACTACTATTGCTCCTGCCTTTACCTTTGCTTATTCATTTGTTACTATTCCAAATTCAAATTGAGATGGTCTAAGTGGAGATTCTGTGATCTACACTGACGATTTCTGCGAATTTACAAACGTAACGCATTCAGTAACGCATCGATGCCTCCTGTCCTTTCGTACGATTTGTTTTTCGATTAATTCCATTTTTCGGACGATTTCTGCGCATTGACTAGAATAAAGCACAAATCGATCTAGCCTGAAAAAGTTGAAACAGGGAACAAAGGGTAGTGGGGACGGTAAACACTATTCGTTAGGTCAAATGTGGAAATAGCACGAAATCAATATGCAAGGTCTACGGAAGGCTGCATAAATCACTATGAAGCATGCACAAATCGATCGCTACGAAGCACGCACAAATAACTATGAAAAGGGTAAGGAATCAGAGATACTTACCTGAACGTAGTGTGGGTAAGGAATCACTACAACATTAAATCTGCACATTCGGCAGGAACCGATACGAAAGACATGCTACAATCGTACAAAAAAATGCATTAACTCACTTTCCCCTTGAAGCCTAAACACGGTAAGTAGGCATCCGGGATATAGCGATTGGTTCTTACTCTATCTTCGCTGCGAGTTCTGGAATTCGATCAGGAAAGGATGCTATTTGCTCAAATACTAGCTCTCGTGCTTCTGAGTCAATGGGGAAGGAGTACTATTGTAATGGGACATGAGATTTGATCCGGCCACTGGTTCCCCATTGGCCACCTTGATTACTACTGAACCTAAGTAGGTTTCCGGCATAATTGGTAATTGAACTTAATATAAGATGCATTATTCATATGATATGACTCGGACGGATTAGAAGCAACCACAACGCCTACACGTAGATTCGTTTCGATCGCGTCATTTTTATAGCGATAATAACGCTACAACACTGCCGAATAACACACGACAGATCGTGACACGTACCCCGAAATCTTTCAGGATCCCCTTTTACTAGAACTTATTTTCCGGAATCTGCATGCGTTCCAAAAAGTGCTCTATCCACCTTGATTTCTTCATTGCCTGTTGTTCTTCTAAGGTATGCTCCGACATTATTATATATTATTCCTCTATGTGGTGGGTGTTTCGAGAAAAGCTAAAGAAGGGAGCTATGACGAGGAGTGATGGTAAGAGCTTTGGTTAAGTGCTCTATTGAAATATATCATTAGTGGAGATTATCAGGTAGGAGAAGATCTATCTCTTCCCCCCCCATCTCCACTTATACCAACTTGTTGATCATTCGAGCCTACTAGACGGCTACAAATCTTTTGCTTAACCATGGTGGAGAGGAAGGACCGGGGTGCCCCACATAGTAGGATAACCCCCGGCAGTTGCAGATTCAGTTGACTCATAAAGTATGTTAGAAGTTAGCCCCAAAAACTCAAAAAAAACAGTGCAAAAATCTGAACTTGAAACTATGTAAAACTTGAATTTTTGGTGGACTAAAAATGGGTTTTTAGGGCCTAAAATGACAAGTAAATTGCAGATTTATAAAACCAAACTAATCTACTATGAATAAATGCCCTAAAACAAGGGTTTTATTCACTATACAGTGAATAAAATCTAGTTTTAAAACGGTGACAAAAATATGTGCGAAAATGCAAAATACGAGATGGAACCCTGAATAAATGAATGGATCTTGAAGATAAAATGCAAGATAGGTGCTTGGCCTAGGAGGCCTTCTCCCAAACCCTTGGATCTGCAAAATAACTGTGAGAAATCTACAAAATACAGCAAGAGGTGAGCAAAATAAAAGGATCTACAAAGACCTTTGTAAATCTAACTAAAATTACTCACAAATAGATGTAAATAACCATTCACAACTAAATCCCCTTTGCAAAGACCTTTGCAAGGGGCATCTATGCATGTATAATGAAAATAAACTCACAAATGAAAATATTATACCTCAAATTTGAAAATGGAAATCCAACACCATGAGATAAGAGTTCCTCCAAAGATTTCACTTGATTATCGCCAAACTAGGGCAAAGCTTGATACAAAAGAGCCCTTTAGGGCTTGAGCAAAATGAGCAAGAGAAATGTGAGAGAAGAAGATGAGAGAATTTGGTAGCATAACCTTAGCATGAACAAATTGTGTGGAGTGAGGGAGAGGAGCCCTCCGTTTATAGTTGAAGAGATCCCAAACCCACTCCTAAATCAAGGGTCCAAAATATAGATCTAAACTTTAGCTCTCCTCCACCCTTAGATCTAGATTTGTTGACTTTGCAAGCCATCCACCAATCATAAGCAAGGGGGCCTCCTCAAATCAACGGTCAAAAAGATAGATCCATGTCACAATAAAGCTTAACACTTAGATGTAGGGTTTTCATGACTCAAGTGGGACCTCCTTTGACTCAAATTTTAATTTTATTATTTTAATTTTGTCTTTAATTTTTTAATCTTTTATATTCTAATATTTTATTTAATCTTTAATCTTTTATTTAATTTTTAATTTTTAATCTTTATTTTATCTTTTATTTTTTATTTTTATCTTTTTATTTTTTAATCTTTTAATATTTTATTTTCAAGTTTTAATCTTATATTTTTTATTTTTATCTTTAAATTATTTTTTTTTAAATTTTTAATTTTCAATCTTTTAATTTTATCTTTTATTTTTAATTTTTATCTTTTTTATTTTATCTTTTAATCTTTTATTTTCTATTTTTTATCTCTTTATTTTATCTTTTAATCTTGTACTTTTTATTTTTTTATCTTTTATTAAGACAAGACGGGCGCCCCACTTAGGAGATCTTCAGACGTTTATTTTGACCATGGGGGTTTATTTAAATGAAATTTTGGCTATGCTTAACCACCCCCCAAACTTAATTACCATGGCCTTATTTGATTTTTTCCTTCAAAATCAAATAATTTAATTTTTCACCCTAGGAAATTAAATTAATTTCCTGGGAAAAGAAAACCTTGTCTTAACTAAAAATGCTCTAACTTTCTAACCCCTTGTCAGAATGACATGAGACTTGAACCAATGGCTTAGGGGGTGTCATAGCATTTTCATTTGCATTCATATCCCCTATTACAAAATGCCAAGGTTCAAGATATTACATTATTACATCAAAACTTAATTAATTAACCACCAAATGGTAAAGTTAATTAATTAGGAAAAAATCAAAATTAAAATTAAAATCCTAACGAAATTCCGCAAGACTACAAGATATGCCTAGCATGGTCATGGAAAACAATTTGAAACCTTAGCCACCTCATGAGCTTGATTATCAGAACGCCAATTCACCACTTTGGAGGATTGGTGAGTGAAAAACCCAACCAATTAAAATTGTTAGATAACAAGATTAACTGGAAGGGGAAAAAAACACTCGGTGAAGAGGACTTCCCTAATAATAAATTCCATGGTGACATCCTTAGAGGAATGATCCATGCTGGCATATAAAGTTACATTAATTATCCCACGCAGGGGAGCAAACATTTCGTGTACAAAAGGGGCAGAATTGCCCTGCTAAGTGAAAATCCATAGATTTTTCCATGGTACAAATGCACAATAATGTACATCGGTAATGTACATGAAGTTACCACCTAGTCGAAATAGGTGGGCAACAGTGATGACATTGGAACTCTTGTTGAGGTCATGGAACTCTTGTATGTTGAAGATGACCTTGTATGGTCTTTGACATGTTATGGAACCCATGAACATGCCTTGCCTGTTGAAGAAGCACTTGAAGAAGCTCACCTTGAAGATGAGGAAGCATTGATAGCCCTTGGTGCTATGAACAAGCCCAAGAAGCCCTTATACTTATCCTTGTTGCATGTTGATGGGTTGGAGTTCATTTTGATGATGATGACACCCTTACACTTTTGAAGAAGCCCACATACAACGTTTGAACAAGCCCTAATTCAGTATGGCATCTTACACTCTTGAAGTTCCAACGTGGCTGAATGGTAAGGCTCAGTCAAAAAGAAATTTAAAAATAAAAATTAAAAATATAAGAAGTCAGCTCCAGATAAAAAAATAAATAAAATAAAATAAAAATAAAAACTGTTTTTTAATACAAGTCGGCTCAAAAAAAAATTACAAAAAAAAACAGTATAAATAACCTACCAGCGATTTCATTTTAGGGAGTGGAAATTGGAATGAGCTCTGTGATTTTCGGGGTATTTCATTGAGGTAAATTCGGAGGCAACAGTTAGAGAATTTTTACAGTCTGATTTTTTTGTAGCAGTCAAGTGACTGAGGTAAATTTGGAGGCAGCAGTCAAAGATTTTTTACAGTCTGATTTTTTTTGTAGCAGTCAAGTGATTGAGGTAAATTCGGAGGAAGCAGTCAAAGATTTTTTACAGTCTGATTTTTTTTGCAGCAGTCAAGTGACTAAGCACACAGTGCAAGTGATGAAGTAATATTTCAGTGGTGAATATTGCAGCAGCAACAATACAAGTGTGTAGCAGCAGTGGGTAGAAACAGTCTCGAAATTGACATGGTTTAGGGCTTCTTCTCAACACATACAAACAGTCCGGATTTGGACTTGTTTGGGTCTTACAAAGCACATAAGAACAGTCCCAAATTTTGATGGCAGCCCATGCATGAAATGGTGAAGTCAAACAGTGTGTATTTCACTGAGGAAATTCGGACTGTTTAAGAGCAGCAGTAAAACTTTTTTTTAATCTAATGACTGTGGCAGCAGCATAAGATTGAAGTTTGAATTGTTTTAGGCAGCGAATTCTGAGAAGCTTAAAAAAGCAGACTAAGGCAGCCATAGTAGAAGTCTGACACACACATCTCAAATTTATATGATATGCTATAGCAACAGTACATTGAAGGAAAAGTAGCCACAGTTATAGCTCAGGCAAATTTTCTGATTGCAACTTTGATTTTTTGCTTGACTGAGGTAGAGAACTTGTGGGTAAAAGAAGAATACACGTCTATAGCAGAGAATTTAATTAGCTTGACTTGCATCTGAGGTTAGGATACCTCAAACCCTTCTTAGCAGGGTCTAAGAAAACCAGGCAGGGTCCTGGATGCAGAGTAGGTGCTCTTCATATCAGTAGGTGCTGATTTTACCTCACGGTTGTAGCCTGACCAAAACTAATACAAAAAGATTACAAAATTATATGGTGTTGTATTCTTTTGTGTTATGGTTCTTGATGATTCAAATGCTTATGATATGTGAATGATAAAGTGAAAGATGTTTATGAAATGATTATGAAATTAGTAGAATGATGAATTGGTAGTTAACTGTGACAAGTTAAGAAAAGTTTTAAAATTGGTTTTACACTGATTCACCCCCCCTCTCAGTGTCTAACAATTGGTATCAGAGCCGGCCTTCGTCACAAGCCTAGCAAGCTTGAAGGATATCCTTAGACACAATGGAGGAAAAGAAAGAGTCATCAAGCAATGACGCTCCTATACTTGATATTACAGATTATTTCAGTTGAAGGAGCAAAATGAAGGCTTATCTGAATAAGTTTGGTATTTGAGAAATTGTCATCAATCCACCCGCTCCATCAAACAAGAAAGAAAAATCAGTTGCACAGAAGGAAGCAAAGAAGGACAACACTGCAGCCTTGAAGTTCCTCTTGGATGGACTTCCTAGCTCAGTGAAGGAAAGTGTAGGAGAGAACACTTCAGCAAAAGACCTATGGTTCAAGTTGGAAAGTGAGTATCAGAAGGCGAGACCAGAACCCGAAAAGACAGATTAGGAATTAGAAGACAAGCCCCTAGAAGAGCTCAAACAAGAAGAGGACTCCAGTAAAGGTATGAACTCTTGTGATTATGATAGCTTGTGTGATGAAATTGAGAAGGTTCTTGCAGATGATGATGAAGCAATGTTGAAAGCTAAACAGAGAATTATAAACTATGTGTGCGACATAGATCTCGGAGCTGATTGGTTCTTGAACAAAGTTGATTTTAATCAATCTGATTACAAGATGTTTAGGACGACAACCTTTGATTATATGGATAATCTCCAAAAGCAGAATGTTGAACTAAAGGAGTTGCTTAAGAAACTTAAGCATGAAGGAGTAGGTTGGCTGAAATTACTGAAGGAAAAGGAAGAATAAAAAGAAAAACTAAAGATTGATTTGATCGATCTAACCCTAGAACAAAAGAACCATGTTAAAGATTCAAAAATACTTGAAGAAGCAAGAGAGGCAAATCTTGATATGAAAACTTAGCTAGAAGAAGCCAAGAGAATAGAATAAGCATTAAGAGATCAATTGGAAGAAAAAGAATTGACAAATCAGAAGCATGAGTTTGAAATTGTCAATCTCAGAAAGAAGATTGAAAAACCAAAGCATCATGAGAAGTTCAACAGCAGCTCTGTCAAGTTCCAGGACAGTTCAATTGTCCTAGATAAGATCTTAGATTGCCAAAGATCTCCACTCGACAAAACTGGTCTTGGTTACAAGAAGAACAAAGAAAAATCTGAAGATGACACTTGGTCTCTGAAGACTCCAGAAGCAGGTCCATCAACGTCCAAAGCTGCTCCCCATGCACCTGCACATGACAACAAGGACTTTGGAATTTCAAAGATGAAACAAGGAGTTGGGTCTATTCCTCAAAGCAACTTCATAAAAGAAACAACTCCAAGACCCAGGTATGAAAGTGGCTTCAATGGTTATTGCTATTTTTGTTCTAACTTTGGTCATAAAGCTGTGGATTGTAGACTCTACGAAAGAAGAAGTGGTGGAAACCCCAATGACTCAATCAGATGTTGGACATGTAATCAAGTCGGACATGTTGCTGCCACATGTCACACATTGAGATGCTACACCTGCAGTGGGTTTAGCCACAAAGCCCAAGAATGTGCAAGTCAAAGAAGTCAACCAAGAAGGAGTACTTTATATACATCAGCAAGAAGATTTGAAGATCAGAAATCAAATGCCTATAGTCAGGGACACTCTCAAGCATGGAGAAATGACGTTGATCAAAGAAGTGTTGGAAGTTCCAACAGCTCAGTCAGATGTTGGTCACATTGTTGCACAGTGTCGTACGATGAGGTGTTATAGCTGCAGTAGCCTTGGGCACAAAGCTCAAGATTGTTGGAGTACACGAAAACAATCCTTGAGAAGTTACCTAGACAACTCATCAAGGAAAGCCAGTACAAATGAAGGAACAAATGCTCAAAGGACAGATGCCAGGAAGCAAGTATGGATGAGGAAGACCGAGCAGTTGCAGATAGGAGAGGTTGATCAAAGTAGGGAGGATGGCTGCCATATGGCAAGCCAAGTGTAAGGTTTCTCAAAGAGCTTAACACACCTTGAGTTCATGAGGCTGGAGAATGAACTCAAAGGTGAAAGGATGGTTACTCCAGGCATACAGACAGGTCCTAGGATCGTGCATATTGACAGGGGGAGCAGTGAGTAGTGATCAGAGATTTCAGACACAGGTATGTGGACACCCTTTGCCATTGATGCCGAAGGGGGAGAGATGAAGACAAAAGGGGAGCATGCTCACAGGGGGAGCATGAGTTGTTGTCATCAATGACAAAGGAGGAGATTGTTGATTAAATTGTCATTGATGCCAACATGGACTTGCAGTGGCCCCATAGGATGTCATTGATGCCACCAAGTCCCACCTGCAGTGCCTTGATGCCTTACAGAGTGGGTTTGTACCTTGAAGCACCTTGTACCCAGTTGACAAGGTCCCTGTACCCACAAGGCTGGATCTTGAAGCCACCACTTTGCTGAAGATGTTGAAGACCCTGCTAATGATGCTGAAGACCCTAGAGATGGTCCTGAAGCCTTGGTAGACGATGGAGAAGCATTAATGACCCATTCTGTGGTCATTCATGCTCTGATCGTGTCCACTCAACTCTAAATTGAGTCCACACCTTGGTCCCGGACCAAGTGTCTCCATTCTCCTAAGAGAATGGTTCTCGATGCTGCTGAGAAAAATCAACACTCCCTCTCAGCGAGAGACGCATTTTCTGCCATGCCAAGCTTGTTACGAAAGTACACAAACTTTGATGTTGTCAGAGGCTTGGTCAAGATATATGCGATATGTTCATCTGTTTGAATGTACTGCAACTTCAGAGCACCTCTCTGCACTAGGTCTCTGATGAAATGATACCTCATTTCAATGTGTTTCGATCTATCATGAAACACTGGGTTCTCCGAAAGCTTTATGCAACTCTGATTATCGCAGTGGATGATCGTTGAGTGAAGCTCTCCCCCGAACAGATCAGATATAAGTTTTATACTTCTCCACATTGCCATCAGCAACATGCTTGATTTTATAAAGCCATCTGGATGTCACTACTGACTTTCCTATTGGTCTGAGAACAAATTCTCACACATCATTCTTCATGATTGAACCGCACTCTTCAATCATGGTATCAACCCATACCTGTTTACTTGTTGCTTCTTCGTATGAGGAAGGTTCTGCACTAATAAGTTGGCTCATAAGACCGGAGTACTTATGTGGTCTTATGCTTTCTCTGAAAGTCCTGGGAGGAGCTTTATGCTTCTCGCCTTCTTGCACCGTCTCTCGGTACCAAGCAGGTTTCCTTTTGGAAGGAGGAACTTCAAGCAGTTCTTCTTGTGGACTTTCAGTGTCCTTAGGTGCATCTGTAATTTGATCCTCAAATTCCTCTTCCTCCGTCTGAATTTCTGAATCTGGAAACTCAAGGGGAGGAACTTCATCTTCCATTGAAAGATCTTTTGTTTTACGAAACATAGCTTCCTCATGGAAGATCACATCTCTGCTGACTTCAATGTACCTTTGTCTAGATACATAGACATGATAAGCCTTCGAGCAATCACTGTACCCGACAAATATACCTTTCTTACCAGAGGGCTCTAGCTTGGCCCTCTTTTCCTTTGGCACATGAATGTACACCGGAGTGCCAAATATCCTCATGTGGTCAACTACAGGTTTCTTCTTGGTGAAGACTTCTTCTGGAGTCTTCTTCGCCAAGATAGCATGAGGGCTTATGTTCTGGATGTACACAGCAGTTCCTGCAGCTTCAGCCCGCAAAGATAAAGGAAGATCTAGATTGGTAAGCATGGCTTTAGCAACTTCACAGATTGTTCTATTCTTCCTTTCTGCAACCCCATTCTGCTGAGGGTTGTACGGTATTGTCAGCTCTTTCTTGATTCCTGCTTCCCAACAAAAATCATCAAACTCATTAGATTCATACTCACCTCCGTTATCTGATTTCAAAATACGGATATGTCTGCCAGTCTGATTTTCAATCAATGCCTTGAACTATTTGAACCTGTCAAAAGTTTCACTCTTGGCCTTGAGGAAGTAAATCCATGACTTTCGAGAGTGATCATCAATGAACAAGACATAATATAAACACCCACTCAAAGAGGGTGAAGGCATAGGCCCACAAATGTCAGAATGAATCAAATCCAAAATGCCTTTAGATCTATTCTTGCTTTTGGAAAAGGATTTCTTAGTGTTCTTACCTAGAGCACATCCTTTGTGAATTCCATCATGTTTTGGAGATACCTCTGGAATACCTGTGACCATCTTTTGCAAGCCTGGGAGAGTTGTGTAGTGAAGGCGTCCAAACCTCCTATGCCACAGCTCACATGGATCAACTATATGATGTACTAAAGCATGAGTGGAATCCTCAGAAGCCTTGCAAAGGCCTCCCTCTCGACCCCAATCTGTACTGTTAAGCTTAGATCTTCATCCTTTGCCCATAGAAGGACTTTCTTGTCCATGAAGAGGACTCTGTAGCCCTTGTCCTTTAAGCCAGCGACAGATAGAAGATTCTTCTTCAAACCAGGAACATATAAGACATCATCAATATGAAAAACCGTACATGAGTCAAGTTGAAATGAAGTTGAGCCAACTCCTTCAATCTTGTACGTAGAGTCATCTCCAAGTTCCACCTGTGTGGTGAACTTCTTCTTTCTGTAACTGGTGAGAGCTCCACGGTTACGTGTCATGTGCCTGGAGGCACCACTATCTATCAACCAAGAGCTGGCACTATCTGTGATAGAACCAAAGAGAGCATAAATCAGGCAGTACTATCTTCTAGGTTATTCTTCTTTGTTAGCCTTGGGGTTTTCTTCTTCTTCATCCTCTTCTTCTTCTGCAGCAGAGGCTTGAAACCTTCGCTTGGGTTTCTTCTTGGTTTGCCTGCAGTCCCCGGCAAAGTGTCCAAACTTGTGGCAATTATAACATTCCACTTTTGAAACATCAGAGAACTTACCTTGAGGTTTCTTTCCCTTCTTTTGCTGAGGGGAGGGCTTCTTGAACTTCTTTGTCTTTGTTGCAAGTGCAAAGTTACCTTCCTTGGTTACCTTGCCCGTAGTCCTTCCCTCTTCTTCTATGCAATAATGCCAAAGTCTTTCGAAGGTTGATTGATTCTCACGTCCACTAACAAATGCCATGAAGGTTTCCCAAGAGCTTGGGAAACCGTCAACCACAGTTTGCACAAGGTCATCATCATCAATAGCAATACCAATAGCAATAAGTTGATCTCTTACTTGTGCAATCTTCGTGAGGAAAGAACCAACTCCTTCATCCTTGTTCAACTTCAAAGTTCGTAGCCTTTTCTTCAAGACTCTCTTCTGACTGGGAGCCTTCTTCTCATACAAGTTGGCCAAGGTGTCAAAACATTCTTTGGCACTCTTTAGAGTTGTGGTGTTGGGCATCACTGTTTCTTTGACAGAATCATAAATGATTCTTCTAGCCTTAGCCTGCTTCTTCTTGTAAGCAAGTCTGCCAGCATTAGAAATTGGCTCTTCAGTGACATTAAACACAATGTCATCCAGGTCATTTTCTTCTAGAATGGTTGTTAACCTAGCCTTCCAGGAGTTGTAGTTAGTTGAACCTTGTAGCTTCTCTTCCGGTCTGAAGATATTAACGGCCATCTCTGCCACTTAGTCAAATGTTAAGTCTGCAAAATATCCCAAGGTCTAGGAAGAAAACAGCAATCTCCCTTTACTGTGTCTTCACATGCTTAGCTCTAACACCATGTTGAATTTTAAGCATTAGCATGAATACTTTTAAAATTTGCAGACTAACATAAACAAATGACAAGTGCAGTAAACAACATCAACACATCAAGACATTGAACACAATATTTTTCACTAGGAAAACCTTTAAAGGACAAAAACCCCAAAAGCATTAGTAATTCATCTTGTAAATGAGATGACTGAGTTTTTCTAGTAATTTCACAAACCCTAACTGGGTTAGATCCACAATGATAAAAGATAGATCAATGGGTAATAATATATGGTGACAATGTTATGAGTTTTTGTGGGCCCTTATTCATTGATTGATGAATAGTGTTAGCAGTATTTGTTGCAGCATTAGTAGCACTTTGTTTCATGACACTTTGAAAATCATTGAAGATTCATTATTTAACCTTTCTACTTTTGTTTTTCAAAGTATGGGAACAATTCTCAATGTACTTTAAATTTGCTTTTAGACCAATTTAAAGGAATGGTATCATGGCATTTTTTTTTATTCGTCTTTTTAGGAAGGGAAGGCAAGGAAACGAGAGGAAGTTGAGCTTTCATCTAACTAAAATTTTAAAGAATTTAATTTATATTTAATAATAAAAAATTAATACAACATTAATATTAGTACAATTAATATATATGTACAATTAGTATATATGTAAAAAAAAATTAAAACAACGTACAATTAGTATATATGTATTATATGTAAAAAAAATTTAATACAACATTAATATTAGTACAATTAGTATATATGTATTCAAGTTTAGTACAATTAATATTTGTTTTAGGCATTCAACATTAGTAAGAAATTTATTTATGTATTGAAGATTAGTAAGTATACGATATATAAATAAGGTCAATTATGTTGTATAAATATTCTTAAGAGATCAAGCCTAGTTGTTTTATACAACTCAATGAATGTTTAAGTTATGTACATTCAATATCTAACTAGTGAAGAAGATAGTTTGTATGATGGCAGTAAGATAGATATGCAAATTGGAAAATACTTTTATGTAAGTTGATAGATGTTTTAGCATTAGGGTGGATCTAATTTTATTTTATTTTTTATTAGAGGAAGATCTAGTGGATTACTCTTTAGATTCACTAAAAGTCTTCACAGGGGACTCCATCTTCATCTCGGAAATACGAGGTTCTACATAAATGAGAGACAAGGAATGATGTATCCCTACAAAGTGAGAGGGATAGGTTTCATGATAACCCTAAAGTCATAACATTCCCACATGGAAATTGTGAAAGAATGCGAGGGTTGAATTCAACTTAGCTAAAGTTTTGGATCTCTAGGTCTAGGCACTTTTGAATCAAACCTTTCCCAATAGGGAGGATGGAGAAAGAATCATATTCAAACATGGGGATGCTTTAAAGCACAAAACCTCTCAAGAAATATGGAGTCGATCAACCATCATTATTGGACCTAGTAGACACCATGAGGAGGTAAGTTTATAATACCAAATAAATTGCAATAATAAGAATGATGAACATGTATGGGAACCCCAAAAAGTCATTAACAAAGAGGAATATGGCCCCAACTTTGGTCGTTTTACCATCTATGGCACATTTTGAACTGGAACACTCTAAATGTGGTCCGACTCTCAAGGAAAAGTTTCTTCATCTTTATGCTAAGGATCCTGCAAATCACCAAAATAGTGTCATGGACTTATAGTAAGTTTAATCATGAAAACCATATTTCTTGTAATGTTCTTGATCTTTGATTTCAAAATCTATCAATAAATTAACTAACATGAGGAGATGTAGGGGGGAATATTCCTTAAAGGATGAAGTAAATTGAAGTGGGTTGAGGCCAAAAAGAACAAATATAAGTCGTGTTAAGCTTCTAAAATAAAATATGAGTTTGGTCTCAGAGAGGATGGCAATAAAATATATCGGGATTTACTTGGAGACAACCCTTATTCATAAGTTTCATGGACAAACAATCTCAAATAGAACCATTTCTACATGGGTAGAAAAGGCATGGAAGTAGCAATTAGGATATGCCCCAATCTTTATCACTCCAACTAAGTGGTAGATCATATGTGTTTATAAAAATAGTAGGAATAAGGACCTAATAAGGAAAGGCCTTCAATACTTGTCCAATGTTATCCTAACCATAAAGAAGTGGCACTTATGTTTTGATCCATTGAAAGAAGTATTTGAAGTGGTTGTCATCTAGGTCAAACTCCCTTACTTTCCGTTAGAAGTGTTAAAACAAAGATGTTTGAAGGCTATAAGTAATGAATGTGAAGATTACTTGACATGGATGACAAAAGTGTAAATAAGGAAATAATATCAATTGTCAAGATCTAAGTGGATTTTAACTTAAGTCATGGCCTTCTTCACACGATGGAAATAGAAATTGAGAGAAGGATTCATTTAAAGCATATAAATTAATCCAATTCCTTCCATGGTGAACCATATGTAGGGAGTATTGGAACTTAAACGAAAATGTCGTTAAAATGATGTTAATGATGGGGATATGACACAGGAGGTTAGGGAGGTACCTAGTGTGTGTTTTTTAAAGAGTGTTGAAGCAATGAGTAGTCCATCATTTACAAAGGGAAAGAGAAGGCAGACAGAGATGGAGTTTATGAGAACTCCTCTCAAGATATAACTAGTTGAGTTTCCAATAAATAAATTGTTGGCCAAGGAAAAGAAAACCCTCTTTGAAAACATAAAGGGTTCAATCTTAAACAATGAATTAAGATGGTCTATGGTCTTAAGGGAGAGAAGCAAGTAGCTCCAACGAATGTGAGTAGGAATCCTTTGTTGATGGGATGCATCTATAAATAAAAGGACTTGCACCAAAGAAACAAAAAGGTGTAAATGCCTTAATTGATTACAAGAAAGGGAGGCAAGATGAGAGTTTACTCTATAAATCATAGGAACTCAAATGCGTGAGATATAAAATGGGCTTTTGTGTAGGTTACTAGCGAGGGTCGAGGCCTACGCGAGGACTGGTTTGATCGATCCTTGCAGGCAGCCCCTCTACTTTGCAGTTGGATCGGTTTACTTGCTTCATGGCTTCGTGTCCGCTAGATCCCCCACCGGAAGAGCCTTGTAGTAACCTAGATCTAGCTTTCTAGGCCTTGGTTGCCTCCATTCCGAACCTCCCCTCGACTCATCCTCCTATTTCTAACTTTGTGAAGCAAGTAGCAGTACCAAAAGTCCAAATCATGTTGGCAGCTTCAAGAATGAAAGCTCTGGCTTTGAGAGAGAGAGGGCTAATAGGGCAGTTCTCAGGGATATGGCCATCACTGAAATCCATGGAGATCTGGATCTCCAAAAACTGGATGCCTCTCTTCACTGGGGGTTTGCAACACTATTTCTATGGCAAAGACTTTTACACCTTTCTGTTCGAAAACAAGGAAGACAAAGACCTTATTTTTCGAAGTGGACTATATTTCGTGGGCCCCCGAGGCCTATATCTCAACCGATGGACCCTATCCTTTGATCCAGAAAAGGATGTCCCTTGACCAGTGCCGGTCTGGGTCTGGTTACCTCATCTAACTCTCCATTGCTGGAATGATGAAGCCCTGCATTCAATCGGGAACTCTTTAGGCAGATACATAGGCAAAGCCGAACCAAAAGGACCTCTATTCACTTGTGTCGGGATCTACGTAGAGGTAGACCTAGAGAAAGCACTGGCAGAAGGAGTTGATCTACTCATGGATGGATGGGAATTCTATCAGAAGGTAGACTATGAACAACTACCATTCAAATGTAGGAAATGTCATGGATACAGACACTTTGTAAAGAACTGCCCTAAGTCTCCTCAGGAAGAAGCGGGAAAAAATCTGGAAGAAGGCTGGCATCAAGCAAAAAGAGGAAAAAAAACAAACCCTACCTCTAGTAGTAACTCCAGAAAAGGACAGGAAAAAACCCAAGAGCGATATACTAAAAGCAAAGGAATCTTCATCAACAATCAATTTGATGCCCTCCAAGCTGAAGAAGGGGAAGTCCCCAATCTCGAAACCAATAACAAGGAAGATAGAATAGAAAGCAGTAGGACCCAGACCCCGACAACATTCTCCCCAATAGTGGTAGAAGAGGTCTCAGAGAAGGATCCTAACTGATCGGTCTCACCAGGAGGAACTTGGGTAGATATGGTGGCAAAAGATGAAGAGAACACAGGGAAAACAGAAGAGGAAGAGATCACTGAGAAAGAAAATGAAAGATCGCCTTCCCTTGGAGGAACATGGGCAGAAATGGTCAAGCACAACAGGATCAACCCAAAACATGCATCCCCAGGCCAATCATCATCTCAAGAAACCTAAGAAACAACAAGGTAAGGGCCATCCCAAGCCACAAGAGGAAGAAGATCTCAGAGGCAACAATGTGAGCAAGAGGCAAAAAGAGAATTAGAATTAGGAAGACAACTCAGCATAGAAGAAACTAGACTGCTTCAGAATGTTAAATCCTCTAGATCCAAAGACTTTAGATCTCGAGCAGGATCTCATACATTCAAGAAATAATGAATTTAGTCTCTTGGAATTGCAAAGGTCTGGGTGGAACAATCAAGGTAGAAGCTCTGAAAAACATCATAAAAATTGAGAAACCGGACATTTTGCTCATCCAGGAGACTAAGATGCTAGAAGGTGAGGTTTTGAGCAGATCATCCCTCTTATGGAAATTTAGCATTGGGAAAGCCAACAGTTCTAGAGGCGCTTCAGGCGAAATAACAGCCTTCTGCAGAGCAAACAAATTCAACATCAATTCAACAAAAGAAAACACATGTTGGTTACAAGTAGAAGTGCAAAACAAAAGTAATCAGGAAATGTTTTACATTTGCAATGTATATGGGCCAACCCATTATAGAGAAAAAAATGGTTTTCTATGATTCTTTACTCTCCTTAAAAGCAGAACTGCGTGGGAAAGATGTTATCATTGCTGGAGATTTCAATACAACAAAATTGAGCTCGAAAAAAAGAGGAGGTTCGATCATCAGAGAATCCTTTGGCGAAAAGCTCGAAGATTTGATGGCAGATCTTGATCTGCTTGATCCCATGCCCAAAAATGGAAGATTCACCTGGAGCAACAAGCGAACCGGAACAGGGCACATTGCAGCAAGACTAGACCATTTCCTGGTAAGTACATCCTTCTTGCAAAAATACTTTCTTCCTACTTCTCGCATTGTCTCTTCAGCCACCTTTGACCATAAGCCCATCTCCCTCTCCTTCACCCTTCCCACAAACCTGGGGCCGATTCCCTTCAGGTTCAACCCCCTAGGGTTGAAAAATGCCAAGAATTTAGATCTTATTCGCACAGCCTGGAACTACTGTTTTTTTCGGACCCCCCAGCTTCATATGGGAGTCTAAGCTTAGGGATGTCCGCTCTTCCTTGAAAAAATGGGCAGTTACCTCCTACCCAAAACCTACCACTTTACGAAAAAACCTTCAATCAGATTTGAACATCCTCCACTCTAAAATGGACAAAGAAGAGACCACACATGAAATATTAGCTCATGAGAAGACCCTAAATAGTGAAATTCTAAAAGCTACCTGTTATCTCTAGGGTTTTTCCTCCTATTTATTTTTTGATTTTTTGATTTGGATTGGTTTTTGTTATTTTAATTTTGATTTTGTTTTATGTTTTATGATTGATTGCTTGCCCTTATGATTCCCTTGGTTACCTAAAATCATCACAACTTCCATTCTTTAACTAAGAACCCATGTATGTGCAAAGCAGTATGTGTTACAGGGTGAATTTTTACAAACTGGCAGCGCCCTTCCAAACTGGAAGCATATTGTGAGCGTGCAGCATATTGATTTCTGGTGGTAAAATGTACATATGGTATTTTATTGAAAGGTTTATGAATTATGTCATGAAATCTATAATGAATATAAGCCTTTATCATAGTCTTGAATATAAGTTTTGATCATAGACAGCCGGCATTGTATATGTTTTTATATTCCTAATCATGAATTAATGAGTCATACGGTGGCAATAATGGAAGAACACAGGTGTTGTCATTTCAAAGTTAGAAGCCATTCATGTAATGAATACTTTTGGTCATCGTGGCAAGAGTAGCCTAAGGCACATTTTTTCTAAAATATTTCTCATTATTCGGCTGAAGAATGGCATCCAAACGCTAGTTTGGTTCGTTGTTTGTCTTCACGAGCTGTGCTATGTAAATGTTCAAGAAATTTGGGTTTATTTTCGAACCCTAGGGCTTGTGAGTTCAGGATTGAAACACATTGTACATATATTTCCTTGCACTTTCAGCAATGCTTGGCTTGAACATGCATACGTAGTATAAAAACTTCCTGTGCAGGATATACAACGTGAAGGCTTTTATATTTTAAATGATTGACAGAGGTTCCTAGTTATGAGCAGTGTTATGTAAGGATTCAGGAAAGTTAGGGTTTATTTTTAAACCCTAGGGCTTGTAAGTTCAGAGTTGGAATATTTTTATGTCTCCTTGCGTCTTAGAATAGGCAGTTTTAGCACACAGCCGCAGTGTAAAATGTCTTGTTCAGAACAATGCTGCGTGAAGACCTTGATTGTTACTTCTAGCACAAGGATTACCACATTCTAGATGCTAGCATAAACAAAAGGATTACCACAGAGACATATTCAGCAGAAGGTACATGTTTTTACCTGAGGCATTATTGGTATATACAGCCGAGTTGAAATCCCTGTAGAATTTCAGATGTCAAAGGTAATCGAAGAGGAGGAGCCAGAGGTGGTTGTGAAGAAGAGGCCCGGAGGTTTCATATGTAGATTAGAACCTAGCAATACAGATTGGATTAAGCAGTTTCCAAGATCTGCTAAGCTGATACAGAGGTCAGGATGGTTCAGATTTTGTGATAAATTGCAGGGATACCATTCCCAATTGACAATGGCTTTCATTGAAAATTATAATGATGACAGAGTTCAGTTACAAAGCTTAACTGTGAAAGTCAATGAGAACTCTATCGCTGAAGCCATCAATGTTCCTGCAGAAGGTGAAAAGTGGTTTAAACAAAAATACTTCAAGGAGGATTTCAGCGACTTCTTGATCCCTGGAAATGAAAAACTCGACTGGAAAAATGGAGTTCATGTCAGCAGGATGAAGCCAGTGTGGAGAGTGCCATTGGAAGTGATTCAAAACTATATCACTTGTGATGGAAGGTATGATAGGGTCTTAAAGTGTCATTTGAAACTTCTAATGCATAGTCAGGGCAGTACACAGTTAAATCTTCCTTTTTACCTGTTTAGAAGCCTTCAAAAAATGATTGCTAAAGTTCAAAATCATCCATCACATACAGCCCGATCGGTTTATCACCAGGGGCTAATTAAGTTGTTGATTTTAACCCAGCTACAAAAAGAAGAAAGAACATGGGGTTCTTTGTTGACAGAATTAAGGTTTAGTGACAACCCTAAGGAAAAGGGTAAGAAGGTGATTGATGATGCTAACCAGCAGATAGCAAACCCTACAGAGACAGATCAAGGGGGTAAGAATAAAGAAGTGGATGCTGTTTGTAAGCCTGTACAGGGCAGTTTATACCCTGAAACACCCAGCACACAAGAAAATCCAGAAAAACTCAGTGACATGTTTAAAAGTATTGCTTCAAAAAAGAAAATCTGCAAACAGTTATTCAAAGAAGGCAAGCCTAGAACTAGATTGAGGGAGAAAATGCAGATGGAAGAAAGAACAGTACAGAAGGGTGATAAGGAGGTTGTGGTTATAGAAGGTGCAGCAAGTGAAGGAACATTTCACACAGCAAAAGACAAATACTGTGAGAAGATGGAAGAATTTATTGACATGCAGGGTGAAGCAGGTATCATACCAACAATGTTTTGTACAGATGAACAAAACAAGCTTGATGAAGGATCAATATCAAGGAATCTGCCTGAAGAAAGAGATTGCAGAAGAGAGGAAGATTTGGATATCTCCCCAGAGCTTGGTCAATGTAAAAGATCCCTTCAAACTTATAAAGAACAGACAAGATACCTGCAGGATATAAATGAGAAGTTAATGGTGGCAAATAAAAGATTACGAGAAGACATGGAGGATAAGGAAGCGGAGTACCAAACACTATTGGTAATTTTGAAGGACATCCTCAAGGAGAAAAGAGCTATGCAAAGACAGCTGGAGCAATTCAAAGCCCCAAAAAA
>LPNX010377878.1:124962-140138 GCA_001517045.1 Pseudotsuga menziesii | reverse complement strand
TACAGCATCTGTTTGATTTTCCTGCAGCTCTGATTCATACCAGCCTTTACTTCAATGCTTTGATCTTCTTATAAATACTTGTATTTACCATTCTGTGACATATACTAGCTCTATTTATTGTAAATTGTGTGATGCTTTGTTTTCATACCAGAACTGTGTAAGCTGTACAAACAAGTAATACTAGCCTAGTGCCTTCTAGTACTGTGAGTTTCCATTAGCCCTGGTTTGATACCAGCTTGTGTTTTTAATTTGATTTCATTTGATTTTTACATTTTCAAACAAAGATTTCCTTAAGCTTGAATCCCGTAGTCTAGGTTCAACTTTAGGGATAACATCTTCTGGCGCCATTGCCGGGGAATGGATAAAGGAAAGGATATCTTCTCTGGGTAATCAACAATTTTGAATTGATTTTTGTAGGGTGAACAAAATCAGCAAAACCTGATATAGACTACATCTAATCACCTTTTGAGCAGTTACAGTGGCTTCAAAGAAGATAGGGACTCGAGGAAATCCCTCATCTCCTTTAAATCCAGGAGTTTCAGATCCTGAAGAGTTGTTAAGGGAGACTAGGAGAAATCTGGTTTCTACTTCATCAGAGAAATTTAAACAACCTGCAACTTTAGAGATCCCTGAATCTGCATCTTTTCCTGTTCCTTCTCTAAATCCACATTCAGAAAAAGGATGAGAGGAGTTAGATTCATTATTCACACCTTCCCAAGTTGATAATTTCCGAGTCTTTACCAATCCCTTGATATCAGAAAAAGTTAATCTTGAAGCATTGCAAACTCCTTCAATCCATACTCCTCTGGTTAAGACTGTTCCAGTAAATCAACCAAATCCTAGTAGTTTGTCTTCCTCATCACAACAGTCAAGTACTTCTCAGTCTAATATAAACCCTAGAATGGCTCAGCCGCAAAATCGAATGGCTGCTATGATAGCAGCAAGATATGCCCCGCTTGTTTTGACTCCACCACTCAATGCTCTCCCAGGAGGAGATTATCAGAAATACATGCCAAGGTTCGATGGTCAGGGAGATGCTACTGCAGAAGAAGATTGGAATAAATTCTGTAGTTTTGCAGAAAATCAAAATTATGAGTATACAGATGTTTGGATGAGATTATTTGTCCAAAGTTTAGATGGTGAGGTTAGAAAGTGGTTTAGAGAATTGCCACCAAACTCCATAGATGGCATTGATGCCTTGGAAGAAACATTCATGAAACAATGGGGGGACACTAAAGACTATTTGTATTATCAGGCAGAGTTTCATTCTTTAAAAAGAAAAAAGGGTGAAGATGTGGGAGATTTTTCTAAAAGATTTAACAAGATGTACAGTAAAATTCCAGCTGAAATAAAACCTACGAAGACAGCAGCAAGGTTAGCTTATGCAAATGCATTTAATCCTGAGTTTTCTTTGCTGTTAAGAGAAAGAAAATCTGATTCACTTCTAAACATGCAGAGTGCAGCATTAGAAGTAGAATCAAATATTTTGGCCTCAAACAGACTAAAAGAAGAAACAGAACATCAAATTGTGGACAGAAAAGGGAAGAAAGCAGTCAGTACATCCAATCAGGTAGGAGGGTCATCAGATGGTAGAATTGATGAAATGGGTAAACTCCTAAAACATTTGTCTGATAAGATTGACAGATTGGAAATGGGAAGTAGAAATAGAAATCAAAATAAATCCATGCCTGAAAATGATAGAAATCCGAATCAGTTTCGAAGACCTTTTGCCCCTAGATTCTTCCCAAGAGAAAGATGAAACAATGATATATAGAGAGAGAGACGAGAAAATGAAGAACAAAAGATTCAACCTCCTTTTCAAAACAATAATCTCAGAGGGGATGAATCATATGAATTTGATGAAGGTGAGTTAGATGAACTGGAAGATGAAGAACATAATATTAGTCAGTTTGATGATGATGCGCCTTCACATTTTATAACTCGATCTGATTATCAATATGCTACAGAATTAGATCAGTACGAAGAGGATGATTATCAAATGTTTATGCCAGAGGTCTGTCAACAAATGCCACAAAAATCATATGGCCTGAGGTCAGGGGTAAAACATGCAGCACAAACCAAGAAAGTGGTGAAAGCTTCTTCTTTTAAACAAAATCTGCCTGCAAACCAGAAACAAACTGTAAATCAGAGAAAAGATGAAGATGTGAATCCAGAGGAGATTAATAAGTCTATTGGTGGCTTTAATTTTGAACATGAACTTAATAAGGTAAAGATCCCTGTGCCTTTGACTGAGTTGATTAAAAGTAAAATTTACAGGGAGGCAACCTTTAAAACCTTTAGCAATGCAGTGAATCCTAGTCTTATTCCTTCTGATGAGATTAATCTGCAGGATGAAAATCCTACTATCATTGTAGGATCAAAAACTTTTGATCAACCAGATGATAATTCTGAATATCCTCCGCCATTTTACGTAACCTTTTCTGTACATGATCAACTGCTACATAATTGTTTGCTGGATTCAGGAGCTTCACACAACCTTATGCCAAAATCAGTCATGGAAGCCTTAGGACTGAGTGTAACAAAGCCATACCATGATTTATACGCATTTGATTCCAGGGCAGTAAAATGTATTGGGGTGATCAAGGATTTGGTGGTAAATCTAACCCAGGTACCCATGAAAAGTATATTGATGGATATTGTGGTTGTAGATATTTCTCCTAAGTTTGGTATGTTGTTATCTAGATCCTGGGCAAAAAAGGTAGGAGGAACTCTGCAGATGGATCTCTCGTATGCTATAATTCCAGTATTTGGGGGTGAATTCAGAAGATTGTACAGAGAAGTTCAAATGGCATATTTGGTAAGTGACAGCAGACACCCTAATAATCACCCTATTTATTCAATTGATGAAAACCTTGGTTCTTGTATGTTGCAATTGAATGATGAATCTGAAGGTATTTTAAAGGTAAAGTTGGAATAGAGATCTTCTTTTCCTCCTCAAGTCTTCTTCGACAGATGCTAGAAAACCCAACCCTTCAAGATGGCAGATCCGAAAGAACCCATAATCTTTCAACAAATGGTGGACAAAGTTGGATTGTCATTCTCTGTTTTTTGATGGGGCCTCCAAAGGGAATCCGAGATTGTTAGGTGCGGGAGGGGTAATTTTTATCCGGGGGGAAACAAGAAGAAACATTTTGCCTGGGGCATTCGAAGGAACTCCAACAACTATGCAGAGTGGCTACCCTTACCGAAAGGGATGGAGTTTGCTATCACTCTAGGAATAAAAGATCTAGTAGTGCTCAGGGATTCACTACTAGTCATCGGAGAGGTAAGGAAGCTGGTTAAAAATTATAAAAGTCCTTCCAACAATATGCATCACATTTTCATCAGTTTTATTAATGAATTTAATGTTGTCAACTTTCTTCATATTCTTCGAGCAAACAACCAATCTGCAGATCAAATGGAAAACTCAGGAGTGCAACTTAACTATGGTTGCATGATTAGCAATGGGAATACTTCAGAATGTTGATGGGTCCCTTGATTGAACAGTTTTGCCTTTCAGCCATTGAAGAACCCCTTTTGCTGACATTGTTGGGATTTATGACAACTACAAGCTATTCTATACTATGTTCATCTTTTGTCTTTTCATTCTTGGGGAATTTGTTAAAATCTATAGCCATCTAAGATTTGGAAAGTTTAGAGACAAAACTCACTTTGTAAGAGAAGAGCAAGATTTTATGGTTTTTGAAATCCATCGGATTTAATCTGTTAAGTCATGAACTTGTTTTCTTCAATTTTATATTTTGATTGTCATTTTTATTTTAAGTTTGCTTTTTTGCTTAAGTTTGCTCTTTTACTTACTTTAGAAAAATTTTGGTTTTAAGTGAAATTTTTGAGTTTTGCCTTTACGTTTTTATTATTTTTTGTTTCTTTAGGATTTGAAGGGTTCTATAGGACTTATATTGATTAAGGATGTCACAAATATACTCTAAGAGCAAGGTTTATCACATAAACCTTATTTAAATTGGAATTAATGACTAAAACCGCGCCAATTTGAATTTGAAATATTCTTGTAGCACAACGACTGAAATTTTACACTACGGCGCTACAAGAATATCGCGGGAGTTAAAATCACCGATTTTTAAGCCAAATTCTCTCATGATGTCGATTTCTACGTGACTAATCACATGTGTAAAAGGTTTTGATATGTGTTTCAGCAGAAATGATCATGCAAACAGGTGTTGTTCATGACGTGAAGGAGATCGTGGTAATCAGCAGCTAGGGCTCAGCATATCATGACAGGTAGAGGTACGAGCCAAGTTTGATGGGAAGGAAGTTCTCCACATATGCATCACGAAACTGGAGGCGAAGTGGAACGAAGACATCTGCTTAAAATCCAGAATTTGCAGTTACAGAGGAGATTTAGGGCTTTCACAACACACCAGCTGGAAGCAAACTGAAGACCTAAAGACACTTGGATAGTTAATTTCGACGGTCAGATAGTTCAAAGATCAATTTTAAATGTTTACAGCAGGACGGGAATGAGGTATTCTGCGTAAACTTGGTCGTGGCAGCTAAATTGGGTTTTTTCCATTAAAACTGCTTATGTCAAAATTGATTAGGGAAAACATAAATTTATGTTTTAAACAAACTCCCTACGATCAGATATTAGTCTAAAAGGTTTTAAATGTTTGAGCAAGTTATAAGTTGAAAAACAACTGTTATATTGAACAATTTCCCTGTCAAGACCAGCAAGTAGGGTATGTTGAAGGTCTGGATTGTTTGTGGGCACCAGGGTTTCACAGAATCACTTGTTATCTGTAAGCAATGCAAGGAGTTAGCTGAGCATGTCAATTGCATGCAGACCTTGTTTGAGTATGTGCCAAAGGCTGATTGTTTGTGCTGAATGCAAGTTGAAGCATAGAGTTTGCAGACATAAGATTGCTCTCATATGTTTCCATCTCCTAGTTAAACAATCACAATTTGATTTAAGAAGCAGGCATTTGAGAGCACTAATGAAAAATCCTTTTGCAAAGAGATAGCTCATTAGTGGCATTAAAAGGAGCCAAGGGTATTATTTGTGCAGAACAATAACACACAGATGTTTTCATGCATTCTATAGATGGTCTAGCAATCGAAATGAACATCTTAGATGTTAGTTAATTTCAGTAGCAGTTTTGTTGAAGAAGTTTTGGCACTCTGTTGACCTAAATTACTCGAGCCTGAGGTAAAACTTTTCCTGCATTGAAAATAAAAACAGACTGTTAAAATTCAAGAGAGAAACAACCCAGGAGAGTCAAAGAGAGCTGATTGTCACAACTCTAAAAATTTGTGGGAAAAAGGGCTGTTAAGTCATTAGCAGGGTCTTCAAATCACATAGAAACATCATTCAGCCATTGAAAATAGATGGGAAAAAGTGGAAAGACCAACAGGACTGAACCCACTGAGTTGAATTGGATTGACCAATTTCCAGGTTGTGTAGAGCTTTTTCAGAATGCTGGATGGTTGGATTTCTTCAAGAAGATTGATGGCTATAACATCGAGGTCTCTTATAAATTTGCCCAATTCTATAACCAGGACATGGTAGTATTTGATACTTTGAATTTTAAGTTGACTATGGAGTTGGTTGCTGAAGCTATAGGAGTCAGAAATGAAGGATAAATGTGGTTTAAAAAGTTGCCTTTCACCTTCAATGCCCAAAGGTATTTTTTACCTGGCATTATCCCAGACTGGAGCAAAGGAGTATTAATCCAGAATTTCAGAGATGAATGGGTGGAGCCCATCAAATTCCTACAAAGCTACATCACCTGTGAAGGGAGGTATGCTTTTGTATACAAGTATCATTTCAGGTTCTTACAGCACCTTGTTGGTGAATCCAGGATGAGTCTTCCTTTCTTCTTGTTTAAAAGTTTGCAGAAGATGTCAAGCATGGTCAAGGAGCATCAAGATCACACTACACAGTCCATTTTCCATCATGGATTGATCAAATTGATTATCAGTACTGTCATGCACAGAGAAGGAAAAACATGGGACTATTTCCTCTTTTGGTCTAGTTTCCAAATTAAGCAGGAAGAGCAGCCAACCAAAAAACATGTGGACAAGGGGCAAACCCTAGTTAGAAAACTAGGTCAGAAAGTCAAGTATGAAGATAAAAAAGAAGTTAAACTTGAAGAAGTGACAGAACCTTCAAAGGCAGACTATGAACATCAGCAGCCTTCAGCTGATAATAAGGGGAAAAGTTCACTGTTTATAAAAAAGGAAGATCAGCCTGTGCATAATAGGGCATCAGCAGAAGCTCTCATAGATGAGAAAATTGTTGGCACAGAGAAGGTGGCAGTAGAGGAAGAAAATATCCAGGTCCAGCAAAGAAGCCCAATCACTATTTTATCTGAGGATGAAGGATACCTGTTAGAAGGAGATGAATTGATTGGCAAGACTGAAACTAGGTTTGATACATACATGGAATTCTCCAGTCAAGAAGACAAGACCGTGAGGCCAAAGAAAAAGAAGATCAAGGTTAAATCTATGGAGTTTGCCACATTTAGACATCAAGGAAAAAATTTGAAGATGCTGGGAGAGCTTGCCCTAGGTTGGAGGCCTAAAACTAGGCCAAGAAACAAGTTGAGACTGAATATGAAAAAGATATTAAACCCTAGGTTAAATACAAAAGAAGTAACTGTGCTTGATGATGATTCTTCAGATGAAAAGCCATTGAAAACAGTAAAAGAGTCCAGCCTCACTGAAACAAAGCTATCTGTTGTATTTCTGGAATTACGGGGTGAATTGTTGAAAGAACAACAGAAAAAGGAAACTGAAGTTTCTTATTCTGAAGACCAACAGTTGCTAATGGACGAAAATGCACCCGATGAAACAGACACTCGAGAAATTCCAAGTGTTCCTGGTGTTTCTACAAAGCTGCTACAGAAAGATGAAGACATTTTCAGAAAGCTAGATATCCCATGGTTACCCAGTGAGATACAGGATACCACAACAGGGAAGGATTTTGACTCAGAAAAGGAGAACCTGCAAAGAACCATCAAACAATACAGGCATCAAATGGATTACATGCAGGAAACTAATGATGGTCTGATCCTAGCAAATAGAAGACTTAGGGAGGATTTACAAGAAGTAAATGATCATTATCAAGAGCTTACTGCAGTCTCCAAGGAGGCCCTGAAAAGAAAGAGAAACTTAGATTTACAGTGTGCAGAATTGAAGCTGACTGTCAAAAGCCTACAGCAGCAGAATGAAGAACTAACAAGAAGGTTAGCAGATATGGAAGCTGAGCAGAAAAGAGCCAGGAAGAAGGCCCAAGCTTTGGATGGAATAGCCTTACTAGCTGAAGCTGCTAAAGACCTTTGAGTTTGTTAGTTAGTCAGTTACTTGTTATGTCTTTTGAGAAATACTTTAGTTAGTCAGTAATTGGTTGTGTTTTTGAATAAATACTTTATTTTGTAAATTATAATTTGACATTATCCCATCGATGAGTTGGTTGAAGACAGTTAGGGTTTAGACCCTAACTGATTTTTTGAGAAACAGTATTTAGGTAGATGAGAAAGAGAACAAAGGGTTCGATTTTTGGATGGCTTAAGGAGGTCTTTTTGGACTTGCTTATGAGCTAAGTACTTTAAACTCTCATGTGTATTTGATGAACAGAATTATGAAATATATGATCCTTTACACCCTTCAGTCTATGTTTTGGCTTCATTTTGAACTTGTTTAGTTACATTATTGATAAATTCATTGTTGGTTTATGTTTTGTATGTTGGTAGTGCTTGTCAGTTATGAATGAACTTCAATGTCATGCTTTGTTGGATATTGGTAATTATATTATGCATCTCTATTTTTCTTTGCTTATGATTCAGTTCCTATTTGGCTCATGAATGTATTCCCTTCAGTCACCAACCTCACAACCAGAAAAACCTTTCAAAAGCCCTAAAACCTAGTTTTGATTGATTGAATATTTGAGATTGTGTTGGCTTGTTTCTTTGTAGCCTGGAAACAATTTCTGGCACAAACACAATCCATAAATATGCTATTGTAATTTTTTTCTTCTTTTTAATATAATCTACACCTACCCGTTGTTGTTAAAAATAAAGAGATATAAAATGGTAGATAGAAATAGACCATCCAATACTAAAGCTTAAAATTCCATGGCCTTGTGGGTGGTGTAATTTTGTTTCTAAAGTAGGTATGCTCACATATTCCAACTTTTGGGATCAGGAATATGTGACAAATATGAAGAAAAATTACCATCTTAGCTCCACAATTAGAAGTTCAGTGGGAGGTCATGTTATGATTGAAGGGGTTTTGGATACTAGACTTAATTAATCCACATCTCATTATGGTTAAAGTATAAAATTGTTCTTGATTTATCATAACCTTTTACAAAGGAGATGTGGGAAAGAATATAAGAGAAAATTATTGGGGCGCTTGGAGAAGGGAAGGCCTTTAAAAGAGGTAATAAATGTTTTTTCTCTCCTTGAATATGTATGGTTTTGGATCTTACAACAACAAAAAATACACAAAAGCAACTAGTAGAGAAATATAAACTAGATATCTTCATGTTTCGAGAAATAATGATAGGTGTAGTTGAAGCTAGGAGGAACTTAAGCCAAATGTTTACTTGCTAGCATTATAAATTTTGGGTGTTGTACAGACAATGGTGCGATTGGTGATCGGATAGAAGAACACCATGGAAGTTAGGGAAAAGTTTAATTGTTTAAAACATTCGTGGTTCATATCTTCAAAGTAAGAGGTTTTGGGAAGGTATCTTATATAAAAATGTATTATATTTCAAAGGAATCACTTGATATGTGGGGGAGATTTGATCTTTTTAATGAAGAGAGAATAATTTATGTGGGAGGGAGGGTAGAGATGATCCACCTATATATTATTTCTCTCATAAAATAGGGGGGAAAGGGATTAATGATGTAAAACTTGTGGAGGTAGTTCCCACCTAGAGGAATAACTTGAAAGGGGTGGAAGGGTTAACATAAAGGTTGGATCGATTCTTGATTTATTAAAAACTCTTGGAAGAAGAAGGGAGGCTTAGATCACGGAAAAGTAGAGGAGGTTATTCATATCACAGGAGTATACTATTTTAGATGTCCAAGAGAGAGAAGAAATTTCGTATCTTGTATAAATTTTATTCCTTTTTGATTACCAATAACATATATTTTTAGGGTCACACCCTAACACCATTAAATCGATAGATAGATTGATATGCAATGAAATCATCTATATTGAATCAGGCCCTTGAAGTAGATATAATGTGAAAGCAATATTTGTAAGAAGACTTACTAGAAGGTTCCACCTATTAGAAAGTTCCTTCACTAAGAATGCTTTCTAGAAGGTTCTACCTACTAGAAATTTCCTTCAACACTAGAAGCTATGTAAAGGAAGCTATATAAAGGAGTAGAAGCAATGTAGTAACATGTCTTGTGAAGCATATTGTAATTGAATCTCTACTCATTTGGAAGTTTCCCCCTTGAAAAGGAAACTGAACATTGTTTTCACCAATAAAGGTATTGTTATTGTGATATTTGGTTATCTACTATGGTTTATTGATGTGGTCATCCAATCATTTTCTTTCTAAAATGTTGCTTTACTCTGTTATTTATGCTTTAAATTTCCTGTTCTATTATTAAGGTACATAACATTTGGTATCAATGCACTTTATTGAGCCGAAAATTTTAGATTGTTTTTAGGCCAGAGACATGTTCAGGACTTTATAAATAACATAGTGATATGTCATCGAACATGTAAATCTATAGTTGGGGAATACTACACACATTAAATACAAGAGGTATAGCCTATTTAGACATCTTAGTAACTCCTATTGGTACCCCTTCGAGCATTATTGCATTAGAAAGCACTTGTCTACAATATTTAACATTCATGTACTTTTGGGTAAGTCAAAAGTCCCATAGGTGACTTGAAACTAGATTTAGAGAATCTGAGAAGCCATCTTGTTGATTTAGTAGCAATACACATAGCACTTGGGAAAATTACTCTCAATTTCCAAGGTAGTTAGGTAGTACGACTAAGGGAACAATTGAGCTTCCTTAGTTGGTGGCCCAATATATTGAGTGAGTACTATTGTTGGACCCTTTCAACATATCAGAGAGCTATAGTTCTTGGCACTCCAATGGTCAAAGGACCTTGGAATCCCTATCTTTTCTAAACAATCCATGAAATTCCTACATAATTTGTTATATTGTAAGTCTGGGAATTGTATCTGCATAGCAATCTTTGGAAGGAAGTACCAGTCTACCAGAAGAAGCCATAAAAAAATAGGTCTTTCTTGCACCCTTATTTTATACCTATCTCAACAAAAGAATTGTGTTGTTTTGATCACTTTGGTATCACTCTTAAGTAACCCTTTATGTGGACCCACCTCTATAAGCCCTTATTTCAAACCCATCTCCATAGAATCCTTGCACCTAGTTGATTGCATTGGTACCACTCTTTTGTAACCCTTTTTGTGGACCCATTTCCCCTATGGATAACACTTAAGGAAGTGATCACTCCTATGAATTTTTCCACCAAGAAACTTGATATAATGAGTTGTAAAACAAGTTAGACTGCAACCACTCGGATAATCAGCAAAATACTGTTAACATATGTGCTTAGCTTACCAAATTGGATTCCCTTTTCGACCAAATTCGTGACTTTATGATGCTATTTCCTTCATCGTCTTTGAGATACCCAACTCTAGACCACCCTTCCCTTAAGGAAGGGGATGAATCATCTAATAACAATGGGCCTCAATCCACCCCATTTGTCTGTGATCCAATGACTCAAATGTGGCACAAACTCCCTAAAGTTGATATCGTCAAATTCGATGGGTAAATCCCCACGGGATGGGTCACTCATATGCAACATTAATTTTCCTTGTATGACATCATTTATGATATGATTAAACCTCGAGCGGGTGTCTTACATTTGGATCCTGAACACTAGTAATGGTGGCAATTGTACAAGTGTTATATTGCTTGGAAATAATTTCTTTAAGATCTCTATGAATGTTTTGAAACAAGCACTCATTATTTGGGGAAATTGACCAAGCTCAAACAATAAGGCATAGTTAAATATTTCATTACATATTTAAAGAAACTGGACATTAGCACCAAAGGAATATTTCAATACTTTTTAAAATGAATGTTTCATTAGTGTTTTAAAAGAAGGGATACATGCATAGCTCTTGATGGCTCATCCTACTACTTGGTTGGATTCCACTCAAAGAGCTAGAGAAGGACAAAAGGTGATGAATTCTCAAATAAAAAGGATCCCATTGATTCTCATTCCCTCCTTCCCACCCTCCCTCCCACCAATTCCTCACCATCCTCTCCACCTGTCAATAACAAAAGTCAATTGAAGGTCTATGTTACAATTTTGATGAGAATAATTCCCCTGACCATAAATGTAAGGAGGAAAAACTCTTTATGGCCATTTCAGAGGGAATTTTTGTGAGGAATTTTATGGTAGATCCCATGAGGTCCCTGATCCATTAGTGGAATACATTCCCCATCTTGATCTACCAAAGATGCAACCCCATATATATTTGCATGCCTTGACTGGCCTTTCTACTTCTAAAACCCTTAAATTGATTGGCTAAATCAAACATCACAAGTTCATAGTCTTAATTGATCATGGTAACACCCATCACTTTATTCATCATCTAGTATCTCAAGAAACACGGTGCCATCTCCATTTAGTCAACAACTTCCAATCATGATTGCAATTGGGGGAGATATGGAATATGGTGGTCCTTGTGAAAATGTGCAGCTTCAAATGGCCGATTATTCCCTCAAATCCCACATGCTTACTATTGAAATGGGTGATTGTGATATTGTCTTGGGTGTTGAATGGTTACAAACATTAAGTCCCATTGTCATGGATTTTGGTGCCTTATATAGGAGTTTCCAACAAAAATGGCATATATGCACTCTCAAAGTAAATGCAGTTAGATTTGTAAAGATTATCAACTCACAACATATGGAAAAGTTTCTTAAAAAGGGCCACTCATACATCGTGGCTCAATTCCATGACATTCAAGGCTTTATGGCCCCTTCTCAACCCATTCCTTATGACATGTAGTTAATCTTGGACAAACACTAATCCATTTATGACACTCCCAAAGGACTCCCCCTTTCCGTAGTGAGCACGATCATTACATTTCACTCATACCTAGTAACCTCCCACCCATTGTGTTCCCATATCATTACTCATTTTCCCAAACCAAAAAAATAAAATTGAAAAGATAATGTAGAAGTTTTTAGTTGTTGGTGTCATTCATCCTATACAAACGCACGGGGGCTTCACTTAGTGAACCTCTCACATAGCACATGAAATCATGGAATATTAAAGAATACCCTTAATTTCAGTAGATATTGGTCCAAAATCCTTTTGTTGAAACCCCCTCCCAATACCTGAAACCTCCCAACCACCCCTTTTTATTCCCTAATCCTTATAAACTCCCCTAACCTCCCACCCTAAACCCCTCATCCCCCCCAATACCTGCAATATATTGGCCCGATTTTTAAGAAATTTAAAACCTGCAATATGAACTAACGTGCTAGGATATTGGTCAACAAGTGAATCCCCTGTGTACAAACCCTTATTCTTCCCTAGTTGTTATGGTCCTTAATAAAGAAGGTGATTGGTTGCATCTGTCCTGGCCTCTGTGCTTTGAACAAATCTAACATTGTGGATAATATTCCTATTCCTATCACTAAGTTCCTTCTAGATGAGCTTAAGGGTGTCCAATTCTTCACCAAAATTGATCTCCCCTTAGGCTATCATTGATTTCGCATGAAGGAGGACGATATTCCCAAAACTATTTTTTGCACCCATGAAGGGAATTACAAGTTCACAGTGACGCCCTTTGGCCTTTGCAATTCACCCTCCACCTTCCAAAGTCCCATGAATAAATATTTAATCCATTTTTGCATAATTTTGTCCTTGCATTTTTTGATGACATCTTGATCTACAGTAAAACTTTTCAAGACCATTTAGCCTAATTGGATCAGAGCTTGCAGCCACTTGAGGATGATCACTCTTTCTTAAAAGGCCCAAATCTGCCCTTGGTGTATCTAAAGTGGAATATTTGGGCCATATTGTTAGTCAAGAGGGTGTGCATGCGGATTAGAATAAAATTGAAGCAATGAAGAATTGGATTGGCCCTAAAAGTCTTAAAATTCTAATAGGTTTTATGGGTTTCACTAGATATTACAATTTTGCTAAAAATATGCTTTCAATTGTAATGATGTGACATAAAAGGATTTCCAAGACTTGAAAAATGATATGTGTGCCACCCATGTACTTGCTTCTTCGACTTCACTAAAAGGTTTGTCCTATAATGTGATTCCTAAGGTATATACATTGGAGCAGTCCTCATTCAAGAAGTCATATCATTAGATTTTACTAGAAAACAACACTATGGGAGGCACTTGGGGAAAATTAACTTATGAATAAGATATGATGGCAGTATTTAATGTTATGGACATATGGAATCCATATCTACTTGGGAAATATTTTCATATCAACACCGTTCATTGCAACCTTAAATACTCATAGAACAAATAACTTCCTCCCCTGATGAAAAAATGGGTGACCAATATGTTCGAATATGAGTATGAGACAATTTACCAAAAGGGCAAAGAGACTGTAGTATTTGATGTGCTCTCTCAAAAGTATGAAGAAGAAGGTTCCCTATTTTTTGTCTCCTCCATCATAAAATAGTAGTTGAATGGCGTCCACAGTGAATGGCTCACAAATCCCATTCTTTTTACCATGATCCAACAACTTTCAAAGGAAATAAAAATCATATCCAGGCAATAATTGGCACAATGACAAGCTTCCCTATAAGTGGCATCTATATTTGTACATCATTGGTGTTATCCAAGATAAATTCATCCCCCATAGTTGGTCATTCATGATTTCATAAAACAAACAACATGACCAAAGGATCATTTTTGTGGAAGGCATGAAGAAGAACTTCACGCATTTGTGGTAGAAGGTGACACTTGACAATGACCTAAAGGAGAGATAATGAAACCTTCAGGTGAACTTCCACCACTTCCAATTCTACTTGCAATTTGGATTAATGTTGTTATGTATTTCATTGTGGGTTACTAAAAATTGGTATTATGTATGTCATTATGGTTGTGGTTAGTCACCTTTCTAAATATGCTCATTTTTGTTCCCTGCCACATACTTTCAAGGAATCTATGGTATCTCAAGTCTTCATTAATAATACCTTCAAACTCCATGCAATGTTGCAGTCTATTGTAATGGACCATGGCCCCACCTTCACTAGAAATATATGGCAATAATTGTTTTGGATCCAAGTCACTAAAATAAATATCAACACTACCTATCACTCCCAAAAATTATGGTCAAATTTAAGCTGTTAATAAGTGCATGGGGTCATATTTGTGGTGCCTTAATTCATAGCAACAATCCTAATTACCTCAATAGTTACATCTAACATAATGGAGGTATAATACAATTTATCACGCTGCCACTCAAATGACTCTCTTTAAACTTGTTTATGGCCAAAATACCCCTTAATACTATCCTAGTTACCAAACGTCTCTAAGTTACAAGAGGTCTACAAAACACTCATAGTTGGAGTTGACATTATTTTCACTCTCAAAGATAATCGGGTAATGCCACAGAATAGGATGAAGCTACATGTTGATTAGTATTTTTCAGATTGCCATTTTGTAAAAGGGGATTAGGTATTCCTCTGTCTACATCCCTATAATAATACTTTGATTAAGGCCAACCACAATTACAAGCATGCTCCAAGGTTTAGGGGCCCTATAAGGTCCTTAATTCTATTGCACCTATGGCTTAAAAATTAGAGCTACCTATACACTCTAAGATTCATCCCATATTTCATGTATACTACTTGAAGAAAGTAGTTAGCTCTCATTGTCACATTAAAGTAGCATTCTCGAATTGAATGAAGAAGGTTCAATTTGGTTGCAACCCAGGGCCATCCTCGATAAACAGGAATGTCATCTACTCTAGCAAACCATCCAACAAGTCCTAATCCAATGGAAAGATATATAGCCTAAGGATGCTACATGGGAGCCAATATAGATAATTCAACAATTTATGCAATCCTAGCATTGAGGACAATGTTGTTTTCAAGGAGGGCATGTTAGGGTCCTACCCTACCCCCCAAAATGGATAGATAGGTTGTT
>LPNX010377878.1:69644-122211 GCA_001517045.1 Pseudotsuga menziesii | reverse complement strand
TGAACTCAAAGGAGTAATTTTTATTTTTTATAAAGGAAATCGGGTCTGATTTAGCAAATGCCAGTCAAACAATTACACAAAGACCAGTAGAAAAACTTTGAGAAGATCAAAGCTTGTACAAATTCTTACAATATGAGAATGTATCTCCCAGATTGACATATGACACCTTATTGAAACTCAGTTAAGGAATTGGATGAAATTTGTTGGGTTCTCCATTGATGTTGAGGTTTCCTTGTGACAGCAGGAAAGCTTTATTTTCAAGAGCATCTGCATTTTTATTAAGCTCACGAAGAATATGGAAAGATGCAACCCTTTCAAACTCTTTCAATATATTTCGGATTCTCAATAGAGATTTATTCAAAGAAGAATTATTAAAATGATCTTCTGAATTTAATACTTTGATCAATAGCTCTGAATCTCCAAAAATTTGAATTGACTTATATCCATTCTCCTTTGCTATCTGGCATGCCTTAAGGAGACTATAACTTTCTGCCTGATTATTTGACATGATTCCAAGACCCCAACCAAAACATGATTTGATCAATATGTCTGGAGATATAATCAAACCCCCAGCTCCCGCGATCCCAAGATTCCCCTTGGATGCACCGTCAAAGAAGATAGTGGCTAAAGAGGAGCTCTTCCACCTAACATTAAATGCTGCATCATTACAACACACATGCCAAGAGGGGGAACAGACTGTTTTAATGCAAATCGACCTTCTCAAACCCATTAGACAAGATACCATCCACGCTAAAAGCTCTGCAGTCAGAGATAAAGGGGACACCAAATCACGGGCTGATTCAGATATGAGCAGTTTGATTTATTTGCCGCGATCAAGGGAGTCATAGGAAAGTTATTAAAAATCCAATTGTTTCCTGCCAGCCACAGATTCCACCAAATATATTTTGGAAACGTATGCCAGAGTTTGATCCAATTAGCGTTTTTGACTCTTATTTATGGACTTTGTTATTTCCAAGAGATGTAGAGAGCGACGACTGCAATTTGGACAGGGACAGATACATTCAAACCATTAAGGACCAACTCTCACTCCGTTTGAGTGAAGACACATTCAACGAAAATGTGGTCTGTCGTTTCATAGGCAGAGTTACAAAAACAACACCTAAATGGTCCAAGGAATTCGTGCTTGAACAAATTTTCACATGTCAGTACCTTTTTATGCATGAGTAGTTATGTGAAAAAGTTCACCTTGGGAAGGTTGTATGAAGACCATACTGATTTCCAATGCGCAGGGGATAGACTAGAGCCATGAGGAGTTTGTAATTCAGAGAATCCTTGAGCAACTGAATAATTTCCAGTTCATCCCCAACCCCATTTATCTTTATAAGAGCGATGAACTCACGTAAGACCTAAAAGAGATGAGAGCAACAATTTTTTTGGGGAGATAAGATGATCTGGATTATCAGGAAAGGACCAATCTGCCCAATTCCCAGCGCTATCCGAAGAACAAATATCAGCTAGCCAAAGAAGGACTTTATTGGTTGACCAATCCTTGATCTCTTCTAATGAGATTACAGAGGAAAGAGGAGAATCACCTAAGATATTATCATCCCACAAAAGGATCCTCTTCCCATTTCCAGGGATTCTATAGAGCTGTTGATTAAAATTATCAATTGTTTTTCTGCATAAATTCCAAATTGTTGTGCCCGTGGGGGTATTTGAAGTTTTTAAATTTCTCAAAGAACCGCCATTTAGGTATTTCATCCATAATATCTTACTAACCGGATGGTTTTTATCTGCATACAGCTGCCAAATGAGTTTACCTCCCAACGCCAGATTTTCCAATCCATGATCACAAATTTGCAATCAACCTTCCGAAATTGGTCTTTTAAGAATATCCCAACTAACCATATGCATCTTATTCTAGTTACCTTTGCCACCCTTCAAAAGAAAGTCCCGAAGAAGCTTGGATATTTGAGCCGTGATTGACTTGGGAGCAAGGAGCAGAGAGGTCTGGAAGATGGGGAGAGATGAAAGGATCGCCTTTATCAGAATCAACTTACCTACCTTTGCTATCCTTTGGTCACCCCAAGAAACTATTTTTGCTTTTAATTTACTTATCACTTCCAGCCAAAGTGAATGAGGGATTGGTACCAAGGTTAATGGAGGGCCCAAATATTTGATCTTATCGCACTTGTCAAATCCATAGAAACCCAAGGAACGAGCTATTTGGAGAATTGACAAATGGTATACATTCCAACCATATACAACACTCTTGCTTTTATTAATCAGAGCTCCTGAAGCTAAACAGAAATTTTGTAATACTTCATTGAAGGCCTGGGCAATGTTTAAGGGTGCCCCTCCAAGAAGAGGAGAATCATCAACAAAGAGGGCATGATTTATAGGAACCACCCCTCTTACTGCCTTAATGCCAAGGAGAGTACCTGCAACCAATTATGCTGTAAGCTTTCTACATAAAAATTCAACAAACAAGATAGAAAGGAAAGGTGACAAAGGGCACCCTTCATGGAGTCCTCTTGAAGCTTGGAAGAAATTTGTTGGTCTACCATTAACAAGGGGCACTATCTAGGGCCTGTCAATGCAAGTTTTTATCAAACTGACAAAATTAACACTAAAACCAAAAGAGAGAAGAACTTGATAGAGAAAGGATATCTTGACTCTATCAAAGGCATTTTTCATAACAAGCTTGATGATCATGCCTTTCTCCTTCCTCTGAAAGCTGGAGTGGAGGTATTATTGATCTTGTATCACATTATCTACAAGATGTCTGCCTTTAACAAACCCCCCCTGGAGAGGAGAAATTAAATTTCCTAACAAAGTCTTAAGTCTATTGGCTAAGAGTTTGGCCAGAATTTTGTATGAGACGTTACAAAGCGAGATGGGTCGAAACCTGTCAAAATATGTTGGGTTAACTTCCTTTGGTATTAAAGCAAGGAAAGTAGAGTTAGTGCACCCTCCCACTTTGGCTTTTTTTAGAAAGGATGAAATCATACGAAAAAGATCTAATTTTATAACATTCCAACAAACTTTGTAGAAATGGATAGAAAATCCTTCTGGCCCAGGGGCTTTATCCTACTTTATTGCCCATATAACATCCACTATTTATTTTTCAGAGAAAGGTTTCACTAATCCAACATTAACCTTAGCACCGACTAAAGACGATATGTTGGATAAAAAATCAGCATTCACTGCATCATCAGTGATGTCGTCCTCATAGAACAATTGTTTAAAGTGCAAATTTGCAGCCTGTTGCAAATGTAGTTGACCTTTAATAACTTCACCTTCTCTTGAATTTATTTATGAGATGTGATTACGAGATGGTCTGGCTCTGCATTGCCTGTGGAAGAATGCAGTATTTTTATTTCCACCTTGCAGCCAGAGGCTGCAAGACTTAAGGCAGAAATTCTCTACTTCCTAGCAAAAGGAAAGGAAAGTATTAGTTTGAGCGTACTGCTCTTTCCCCAAATGTAATTTATAAACGTATGATTCCTCCATACCTAACTGAATTTCAGCTAAAACGTGCACTTCCTCTTGCATGTTGCTCGTTGGAGTTATGAGAGGTGTTTTAATCCAACTTTTCAAGGCATATTTAATATGGTTTAGTATCTTTTCCGACACATAACTAAGGTATCCATCAACAAACGCGGCCCAAGCTTGAGACACTGTATCCCAAAAAACGTCCCTCTCAATCCAAAGAGGACTGAAATGAAATGGGATAGGACGAAGATTTTCCTCATCTTCCAACAACATGGAAATAGGATGGTGATTAGAAGTTAACTTGGGCAGAATTTTGGAAGAGATTATTTTCCCATCTAACAAAGAGCTTTGAACCAGAAATCTATCTAGACAAACAGAAGTTCTAGCTGCCCCAACTCCATTATTGGTCCAAGTGAACCACCATTCTTGGGTTTGAAATCAAAAATATTTCGGGCATGGATCAAAGACTCCACAACCACCTGAAGAGGATCTCTGCCCCGGACTCTTCCACTTTTCTCAATAGGTTCTAGAATAATATTGAGCTCGCCGGCCATAATAATGTTTATGGGAGAGTGGATTTCCATAAAATCAGACAATGAATTCCAACAGACTGTTTTCTCTATCAGATTTACTGGGACATAAAGGTTAAATAGAGCAATGGAGATCTTATTTGTTTTATGTTGTAATTATGTGTATATCCAATGTTGTGTAGCAAACGAGGCATTTAGGAGAAACTTGTCAGCATACCATAAGGTAGCAAGGCCCCCTGAAGTGCCTCTAGCACTAACTGCCAAGTCTCCATTTTTTCCACTTTGATCTGCTTAAGGATAATAGAGCTTCCTCTTCTATTTTGTTTTCTTGGAGCAAAATAATATCTGAGGGTTCCATTCTTAGTAGATATTTAAATGCTTCTGCTTTCTTTGAGACAATCAACATTATTTACCCGAGGAAAAGGGAGTTGTCCCTCCCTTTGGGGCTCTATTCCGCTTTTTTCTCCCTAATGACATTTCTATTGTATCCTAGGTATCCTGCATATTTAATCTCTCAGTTTCTTCTTCTCTGGTCTCCTTTCGAGACTTCCTACCTGCCTTTTTTGTGAATTGCTCTACTGAGTCTTCTTCCAATGAACCAGAAGAGTCTATCGATTTTTTCTTAAGAATTTATGCATAAGAGGGAGAATGTGTGCCACCTGTGGGAGATTTATGAATTTCCTGCAATATTGCATCTGCACAAGGAGTTTTAATAGTACTGGTCCATATTGTTCCTGTAACCCAAATTTTTTTTCACCTTCACCTTTATGCACATCAAATTGCTACACTTCTCCCTCTTTAAGAACCAGATTCTGATCTTCAGAAGGACTTAGGAAAACAAAAGGATTTTAAGAAGCGGTAGCTTTTTCCATAACCTGAGGTTTAATAAATCTTTTTTCAACAGTAATGAATCCATTCCCTATATTTCCTCCTTTACCTTTCATTCTATTATCTTGTTTGGAGGTTCCTGCTTTCTGAACTTGTGTCCATTGGTCAGCCTTTTCTTTATCAAATTATTCTTCTGATTTTTTCTTGCAATTTTGAGCAAAGTGGCCATATCCATAGCAATGACGACACTTGAAAGAGAGTTGTTCATAATCAAGCCCCTGAATGTGTGACCACTTAACAACATTTATCTTGATCACCTATGGCAACCCTATCTCTAAATCTACTTCCACACAAATTCTTGCACATGAATATTGTTCTTTCCTTTCGGTCCTATCGATATACTTTCCGAGCTTATTCCTGATAGTTTCCAGGGATTCTGAGTTCCAGCAATGAATAGGTAAGTGGGGAAGCCTTACCCAAACAGGAACGGCTGAAGGAACGTCCTGGGTAGGATTGAAGTCTGGAGTCCACTTATTCAGATAAAGCCCCTGAGGACCCATAAATATGGACCATTTTGAAAAATAAGGTCTCAGTCATCAGCTAAATCAAACACAAAAACGTAATAACCTCTACCAACCATATGATTGCGGATTCCTTCAGATATGAGAGGCCTCCATTTTCAGTGAACCCATCCATCTATTGCCCTAGGAGAAGGCCAAAGACCCGTAAATTGTCCAATGAGCCTAAGCTTAGCTAGGTTCAAAGCAGTCCGGTAAGGATGTTCAATAGGTAGTTCCACAAAAGGAATGTCTGCTTTCTTTACAAATGTCTAAACCATTGGGCTACCCTTTCTCTTATCGCAGGGGGGAATTAGTCTTTTGAAAGCATTAAGGAGGGGGAGGACCCCCTCCAGAGGCCATAGGGAAAGAATCAAAGAACCTGACTATCTTGGCAGTCTCCAAAGGATTTCTAGAGATCACAACCTCTGGCAAGTAGCCACTCTGCAACTCACCACAACCTTCAAAACTATAATAACCTATGGGCCAGAACCACCATTGAACCAGTGCCGGAGATCTGCTCAGAACAATTTCAAGGAGTGAAAATCAGATCCAAAATAGAACCTGGCTCACAGCACTGCTTAATCTCTCCACAATCATGCAAAACAACAACCAATAGAACAAATCTGCAACTGATCATTCACAATTGTAAACTTGCAGATGCAGATGAAGCTCTTCCACGATCCTTCGAATCAGCAGAATTATTACTGTTTTCATTCGCAATGGAGTCTTGGAAGAAGTTCAGTCCAAGGATTCCAAGGCTCCACCAAACACCAGAGCTCGCAATCACTTGGCACTTAGATCCACTCCTCAACTCCAGATTAACCCCACCTCCTGAAAAAAAAAATCTCCAATACGGGAAAAGTTGATATTTTCAATGTGTAGTTATTTAATGAATTTGTGAGATGAATTGAATGATTGAAGAATAATTATGAAATAATTGTCAAGATTTGAAAGTTGGATTAAAATTAACATGGTATCTGTACAAGGTTTGGAAGACAACCATCTAACAAATTTTTTTCCCCAAGTGTTGAACCTAGGGCTTCCAAGTTTGGACACTTCCTACTTAATTCTTGCCTCGATATTCGTATTTTGGAGGTCACTTAAGGAGGGCGCATCTATATGTGGAGTCAAATTTCAATTTTGACAAATTTTAATTTATACCCAATTTTTGGGTATAGGGTTTTTGGATTGGATTTTTAGATTTTGTCAAGATGGTGTCCAATTCCAGTTTCAAAGTATTATCCAAGAACAATTTGTAGAATGAATGAAATTAAACATCAACTCAAAATAAGGATCTTACAAATGGCAAATGTTTTAGATGTCAAAAATTGGGTCACTATGCATTCTAGTTCCCTTAGAAAAAAAGAAGGGAAAACCAACATGAACATCCATCATAGAAGAAGAGGAAACTTGATGACAAGCTTCAAAAGGAGTATTCTCATATCTATGCTCTTACAGGAACTATTACAAATAATAGTGATACATGGTTGATAGACAATAATGATTCTAGGCACATGACAAGTCACAAAGACTCTCTCATAGACCTGACATAAAATAACTCAACATTACAAGTGTAACTTGGAGAGAATAACAAGTATGTGGTAAAGTAGTTGGAACATCACCAATTCAGCTAGATTTTTGAGATTCTCTACATATGAAAGATGTATTAGTTCTACCGGGACTGAAGATAAACCTACAATCTATCTCAACTTTGGAGGATAGAGTTTATAGAGTTGCATTTGTGGATGGCCAAGTTCTTGTATGGTGAAAGGGTTAAAACATAGACTCAACATGAGTGATTAGTGTTTGAGAGGGAGGACTATACAGAGTGACATGACATCCATCCCAAGCATTGTTACATGGTAGTATCAGTTTATGTGAGCTATGACATTCGATAATTTCCCACCTACAATATAGGGCTTTGCTATCATTGAGAAAGATGGTTATAGGTATTCTATAACTTTAAATTGAACATGATGGAATTTGTAGAGGATGTATAATTGGCAAGAATGCCAAGGGATTTTATCCAAATAGTGAAAGTAGAACCAAGGGGATCTTGGATCTTGTGCATTTAGATGGATGCAGACCAATGTCAGTAGCATCCTTTGATGTATTTTGTACTATTTATGATTCCTCCCAGAAGACATGAAGACGAAATATGAAGTTTGTTAGCAAAATCAGAACTTGACGAAGAAGAAGATCAAAGTTTGTTGAGGGCTTTAGGGATTTCTGCAAGGAGGCAGAGATCAAGAGGAATTGTTATTTTATTGATGAATAACATAATTGTTTAATTTAGTATTGGTTAAACCTTGTGGACATTTATGTCCTGTATTGCATAATAGGTCCATTGTGAATACTGTGAATATATACCCATAGGAAGATGCATCTAGTATGAAGATCAAGTGTCCTCACCAGATATTGGGAGGGACACAACTCTTGAGGTAACATTCACATGAGTGGATCTTTGGTTGTCCAGCATACACCCATATGACAAGGAAGAAGAGGACGAAGACAATAGCCTTCAGAAGATCTATAAGGTTTCGCATGGAGTTTGATAGTTAGGAGCAGGATGATCTGAAAGATGAGGGTACATATCCCTCTAGTACAATTGATCAACCTTTACACCATCAGGAGGAAATGACAGAGCAAGTAGAGTCATTGGATCTATGTAGAGATGTTGTAGTGAAGAGGCCGATATAGCTTCGAGATAATTTCTAAGATGAATAAGGGCATACAACTCCCATTGATACTTTCAGGGAGACAATTACTAGATCAAAGGGAAGTCATTGGTGAGTTCAGAGTGATAAAGCATACAACCCAGATTAGAATTAGAGGTGACATTGTATAGGATATGGAGCTAGCGATTTTGTAGGCTTAGAGAGAGTCATGGATACTCAGCTGGGGACATTAGTTAAGGGTTGGTTGTTAAATTAAAAAAAAAACTATAGTTCAAACCTAGGAAACAAGATTTTGTTTACTAAAACAAATTTTAAAATAACATTTTTTTAACTTGTGACCAATTGTTTTAGGCTTATGTCTGCCTTGTTACGTGTTTCCCACCACGCGGCGTTGGGAATACAACAACATGTTTAAATGTTAAACCTACCATCTACAAGGTGGTTCATGCCATACCCAAAGTGGTTCACATAATTCCAGCTTGTTTCCATCATTTAAAAGTGGATGTAAAAGTTGTTATTGGCGCAGTCGGGTAAGTTCGATGTCTCAGCTTGCTACACAATAATAATTTACTCACATATTTAAAATCTCAACAAATTATGTTCTCTTCTGACAAGTACTACAGTGGCAATATCTTGCCACCTACAAGATCAAGCAAAGCCTGTATGCAGTGGATAGTTTCCTCTTGCCATGTAGAAGGATGCAAATTCACCACAAGACAATATACACAATTTTTTTTATTCATCCAACTGACCTGGTCTAGCGTCTAAACATTGAATCCTACAAAACATCGTTTCTACTTGCAAGTAGATTTGGATTGCATTATGGTGAATATTTTTGCAGAAGTTGAGGACCTGCAGATTATAATAGTTTCACACCGGGTGGAGATTGCCTGAGAAGTTGATATCCAAGAAAATGCAATGATTTCAGGTCTCACCCATTTTGACGACAATGAACGCATCAAAGGCCAAGGTGCATTTATTCTTGACAATTTTGTTTTTATTTGTGACCTAATATTTTTTTGTAAGCCTCAATAATCACTATGATGGAGATTTCTGTAGAAACCGATGGCATGGAGATTGGAACAGTTTCAGACTTGGTGGAGATTTCTTGAGAAGACGATCTCCAGAAGAATGGGTGATTTCATATCACACCTAGTTTAACTACAATGATAGCATTAAACACAAAGTATTTTATTAAATTCATAATTTTGTTTTAGAAGTGTTGATTGAGACCTAGTCATTTATGATAAGCATCAATTAGAATAGAGTTAGATACCTATTTTTGTTGAGTGAACAATATATGGGTTATCTAATAAGAGTATATATATTAAGGTTAAGCTAATGTGTTACATCTGTAGGCACAACATATACATCAATAACACATTTTATCAAAGGTTATGAAGCGCTCTTATTGCCATGGGAAACAACTCATTTAGGATGGATTGTCAGACATGTAAACCATTATTGCTTTCTCATTTGTCACATGCCATCTGTCTTTCCTTCTTTTCGAACGCTACAGGTCTGTCAATCCAGTCACTCGAAGGTGGAATTTTACTTATATTGATGTTGTCAGAGTGCATTTAGCTCTTTCCCAAACTGGTGGAAAGGCCCTTTATTTGTTACCCTCAACTTAATAAAGGAGGGAGCTGTAATATTAATCCTTAGATTATTCAAGTTGAGCACCATAATGCCATAAGTGGGGTGAGCACAAGATCCCATAAGTGGGAGAACACAAGAACCTATGCACTATAAATTAGTCACCAAATGGTAAATTAATTAATACCATTAAATATGATTCAAATGAGATCGCTTTGAAATGCTCACATATTAGTTCTTGTTTAGACCTATTAGTTTGAGGCTCATGTTTTGAAATGATTTCATGGAAGATTATGATGAGCTCAAACAGATTCAACAAAATTCTTGGTTTCTGTGTCCATTAAACCAGAACAATTTTCACTCGAAAATGTTTTATTATGAACAGTGCAAATTCTTAAGTCAAACCCAGCTATCCAACCCTAAAGTCCAATCAGAAACATAAAGATAACAACTTATTTTAATCCGCAGCATAGATTTACCCCGATGTATCTAGATCCATCCATTTCTACCCCGAATGTATAAAATGTTGAAATCCATTAATCTCTATGCCGACTTTACGTAATAAAGTTTGATAAAGTTCAATACCAAATTTCCAAATTCATTTATTTAATTACAACATTTATTTTGTCACAAGCTTAGATTAGAATTGTTGTACGAATATTTATGTTTTTAAAACATAGAACATGTTTTTTTATTCATCAGTTTTAATTATTAAATACTAATAGTGTATGCATATCCCCTGATCTCTATGTTTCTGCAAAATTGGAACCTCCTATAAAAAAAAGAATGTTGATCAACAAAATAATTTGAAATGAATGTTGATTAATAAAATAATATATTTATTAGAGAGAGAAATAAATGTTAACATAAAATAAAATAAAATCCAAATAAATGAATGTTGAAATCTTCTTGCCATTGAAGTGACCAGTTGAAAATCCTCACCAGTACAAAATTGGTAGTTTACTGTCAAGTTAACCTACAACGACATGTGGCAATGTCGGAACATTGCCACCACATATCTCTTGTTAATTGTAGTTATCTAACTTTTGATGAATAGATGGTATGAATGTTTATATGTACTTATTAAAAACGTGACATATTTAAGTTACAACATCAATAAATTGTGAAATTTAAATAATCGTTATTTACTTTACCATTCTTTTTCATTGATTCTCTCTCTCCTTTTTGTTGTATTTTTTAATTTTATTTATTTATTTATATTCTCTTATGATTTCTTAAGATGGTTTCATATTCTTCTCCTTTTAATTTGAATTTCTTAAGATGGTTTCATATTCTTCTCCTTTTAATTAGGATTTCTTAAGATGGTTTCATATTCTTCTCCTTTTAATTCTTCTGTTTGACATGGTTTATATTTACCTTTTGCATCATGCCATGCCATTTTCATTTACTTTTACATTTCAATTTCCTTTATTATCTTCTATTTTCTCTTTTAAGATTCCAATAGCATTATAGTGAGACAACTAGATATTTTGACTTTTCGTATTTACTTAGTGCAAACATTCCTAATGGTCGAGCAAATTAGAGTTTTAGCAATGAGATTAAATTTCTAGTTTTCAATATTTCTTAATACTATACTTAAAAGAAGATTTGTTGTTCACCCTTATCTTCTGGCTGAAAGTAAATATTTTTTCATAGTTGTGCTTTACAATATATACCAAAATTACCTACTTAATGGAAGTGGTGGAAGTGGTTGTGCTTCTTAAGTAGAAGATAAAATAAAAATAAACTAAGAAAAAATTATGCAATATAAAACATTCATTAATCCATCTTAATCCATCTCATGCAAAAAAAAAAAGTAATTTTACTAGTAACATGCATACGATATTCTCAAAGCATAAGATACAATAAAAAATGCAAGAACTTGAGTAAGAATGAAAAAATAGACTTACAAGGGAGGTTCCTTTGAATCCTTGTGTGCAAAATTAGCACATAGGAACAGTGTCAATAACTAAAGTTTCTGTTATTGTCTAACATGTAAATATGTTTGGAACATGATTATAATACAGTAGGTGAAAATCCTTAGCCGTTGGAGGCAAATTGGAGACATACATGTGGCATGCTTAGATTGAACCTCAGAACCCCGTAGGTGGACCAATGAGCTCCCAAACCACCTCAAATGGTAACGAATGGCCATGCAAACGTTGGTAAAGCATGCTAGGACATATATGAGGGTAGGCTAGGCATGTTGGAGTGCATGGGTGAGTGGGAGTGGCTCTAGGCAGCAATAAATGGTCTAAAAGAGCAAAAAACACTCAAATACTATGCATGGGTGCCTCTGGTCAAACCAGTTCCCTATTTTAAGGAGTGGGAGCGCCACAAGGACTCAAATGTCATTAATGAGGGTGCATGAGTATCCTAAATGATCAAATGTGGGCGCTTGGGTGTATTAATGACTCCAAAACCCCCAAATACCTTGCTAGACCAACATAACCAAGGTTTGGGCCATATGACATAAGTAAAAAACAAATGAAAGTGTTTCCTAGGGTACTAGGTGGTATGATGCTCCAACATCTACGATCCGATATGGGGGAGATGTGTCAACTTAATTTTAAATTTTACGCAGAAGTTATAAAAAAATTAAAACCAATATAGATCTGTAATAAGTTGGATATATACTCATAATAATAGTTCATGTTTTCATTTCTACTTAATTATATATAACTATAACCATTAAAAATGATTAATAACCAAAATTTATATATTAAAAAGAAATAAAATCTTTATTCAAATTTTGAACTTTTAATTAATTTTTTTTACAATAACTATTAAAAATTATATTAAAAACAGTTGGTAGTTTTCCCCACACATCACTCATCCAGAGTACATAGGGTGCCTGAATGCCAAAATTCAAAATTGTCATAGTCCGACCTATTCTATCTCCCTAATGTCTGTTGATTTACATAAAGCTCAAGGGCATGACATTGACTTCTTGCTTGAAAAATCTTCCAATCTCTAGACTTCTAACTTCAATAACCCTACCAGTTTCTTCTTGATACGAGAATTCCAAAAAATATACATAACATATCATAGAAATTGGACTTATCTACCGATGAACTGAACTACTACAAGGCTTTAAATTGAATATGAATGATATTAGCTAATTCTTGAAAACCCTACTCAGCTTCCAGTTAGCGGGTCGTGAATTCAGATTTGGTTTGAGCAAATACCAGGAGATCAAACCTATAATCATCTTCGTGGAGTGGGATTGAGCAAATAAAGCTAGTGGACGTAGGATTGGATACCATTTCAATATTGCCAGCATGATATTGAAGGAATATCAATCCAGGGTGGCAAATTTTTCTACCAACTTTTAATTCTTTTCTTTTTCCCTCGCCAATTCTTCCGCCAGTTCCAACTCTCTTTAGAATTTGTCTTCATTTTCTTATTCTCTTATATCTAACTCCCGATCTATTTCAATACAACTAGATCAGGAATTTAGGAATTTTTGACAAGATGAGAGCGGGGCTCAATTTAGGAATTTTTCTTTCCATATGTGGATGTGCTTCCCATTTCTTGGGACCCAATATAAATCCTTTGAGAAGAACTTCCAAGCTTTCTTGCAAATTTTATAGATATGTGTGCATGTGGATCCTTTGGGAGGTTTGTCAAGACATAGAAACATATTTCCCTTTAGGTATTTCATTCGTAGTGCTTATTACGCCCAACCCTATATGTTTTTTATGATGTTCCAAATAATTTTGGTTCCCATGGCAAGGTTGGATAATGACAAGTCTCTAATATGCAAGCCACCTGTGTTTATTGGGTTCTTGGTTATCTTCTAGCTGAACAAGTGAAATTTCTTTCCATTGTTCTATCCTCCCTTCCATAGAAATTTTCTCATTAGCTTAAATAATTGATCCAAGACCCTTTTCAGAGCCAGTGATATTGAAAATTGATATGAGGAATTTGATTAGAATGGTCTTTCTAGCTGGATTTATCCATTTCATCCCCCAGTTAAGAAGTTTGTGCTTGACCTTGTATATTATCATTTTCCATGATTGCTTTAAGGGGGAGGATAAGACAAGAGGGAGGCCCAAATATTTGAACTCATGCCAAGAGGAATAGATTGAGATTCCCATTTTTCTAGCAATGATCGTTTCTACATTATTTGGCACATTCTGAGTGTGTATTCTACTTTTTATTTTATTGATCTCTCCTCCTAAAGCACTGTAGAAAGAAGATAGAGTGGATTCAAATCGTTTGCCCATAGTCGAGTATGATCTTCCCAATAATAGAGTGTCAACTGCAAATTGGAAATGATTAATGCCTTTAACTCTTAGGGCTATATTTATGCCAAGAATGTTACCCAACCTCCTTTCCTCCTCCAACTTCTTGCTTAAGACATCTACAACCAAAATATAAAGGAATTGGGATAGGGGAAAACCCTACCTCAAACCCCTACTCAATTGGAAGAAGTCAACAATCCTATCAGTGATTAGGGGAGCAACCCAGGAGATGTCAATGCACGATTTTATCCATGAGATAAAATTGTTTTCAAATCAAAATTGAGCCATCACCTTAAATAGAAAGTCATGATCGACTATGTCAAAAGCATTTGCCATATCAATATTAATGACCATGCCTTTCTATTTCTGCTTTATGCTTGAGTGGATTGCTTCATGAACTAAGATGGCGTTGTCTGTCAGTTGCCTCTTTTCAACCAATCTCCCTTGATTTTTTGAAATGATTATGCCCATGATTTTTTTAGTCTATTTGCCAGGATTAGGTTATAATTTTGTAAGATACATTGCAAAGTGAAATCAGTTTAAACATGGAGAAAGAGGAGGGGGACAATTACTTAGGGATAAGGGCTATGAATGAAGTGTTGGTTCCACCGCCGAGTTTGGACTTGTGTTGGTATCATCGTACCATTATACAAAGATCAATTTTGATGATGTGCGAACAGGCCTTATAGAAGCACATAGAGAAATCGTCCAAGATTGGAGATTTATATGGTTCTAAATCCCATATGACATGAGAAATCACATCTTCAATGATTCTTTTAAATAGATCTGCATTGTCCTCCTGGGATACCAACTTTGGGATGTGAGAGAGGATCTCTTCACTGGAGAGGGAGGAGGATCTCTCTTCTTTTGTGTACTATTTTTTTGTAGTGTTGGTGTGCTTCTTTATTGATCTTTTCAAAATAACTAATCTTTTCTCCTTCTTCGTTCATGATTGTTGCCGCATTATTTTTCTGCTTTCTTGCCTAAGTTTGTTTGTCAAAGAAGGATGTGTTTTTGTCTTTGCCCTTTAGCTGTAGGCTCCTTGATTTTAGTCTCCAGATTTCTTCTTCCTCTCTAGAGGATTTGTTGAGCTCTACCTGAAGGTGTTTTTCAATGATTAGGTCTTCATTTGTGATCTGATTATTTTTAATTTTTTCTTGTTTCTCAACCAATAGTTGATGCTTTTGTTGGCGCTCTTGGGAGGGATCCGTTACGTTTAGTTTGGCCGAATACTTAAGAGCTATTTTTGTCCTTTGTATCTTTCTTCCTAGTCAAAGGATAAGGAACCGACCATAGGTTGACACCAACATGTTTCCAATGTCTCATAGAATTTAGGTTTATAGATCCATATTGTGTTGAATCTAAAGTGAATTGGGTCGATATTTTGTTCTTCTTATATTATAAGGGACATAAGCTTGTGATGAGAGACCTTGAAGGGGATGATAAAGGTGGAGAAGGAAAACCCTAGAAGAATAATAGAGAAAGGAAATAAAAATATATCAAGACGGGCCATTATATGCCTTGAGCCAATTCTTTTTTAGATCCATGTGTATTTTCCTTTCTCTAGTTTTATGTCTATCAAGTCCTAGACTTTGATAAGGTCTTCTACCTGCTCTCGGAAGGGGTCTCGAACTATGGAGGCGCCCCTCTTCTTTTCTCTAGATAGGCTTAGGTTCAATTTCCTAACCATCGTGAGATTTTGACCTTGTGTATTTTCTAGCAAGGTGTTAATGGAATGCCAACATGCATGTTTTCCAGAGTAAAGAACATGGACATATATATTGAGAATGCATACCTAAATGATGGATTCGTTATGAAGAAGATTTGAGAGAAGACATGATTGATATGATTCATGGGAGATCAAGGTGAACTTTTATTCATACCATAGGGTTATGATTCCTCCATAGGATTCCCTTGAGTTGATGACTAACCCTAATCTTACATTCCATACTTTCTTCCCAGTCTTGAGGCTTAATATTTCCTCCATTTTTGTCACTTGGATTAGGAGGATGTTAGGATTATCCATCTTTGTTAAGATTATCATTGCTTCTCATTCGTAGGCTTCTCGTTGCTTCCTTTGTGAGCCCCTCGTCGGTTCTAGATTTCCCTCCTTCTCTTCTGTTTCCAGTTCTACACATTGCTTTTTCTATGGTGATCAGTTGTTGTCCTATCACTTTCTCCTTCTTTGGTTGTTTTCTCGTGGTTTTCTCTAGCCTCCATATTTGTTTGTCTACCCTTCCTTTCTATCTTGTCCAAGGAATGTTCTTCATCCTCTTTGGTCCCTTGTGACGAAACCTCATCCCCGTGAGTTGTTTCTTATGTGGGTTGAAGTTCTCCCTCTTCTAAAATCAATTGTGTTTGATCAAGGTTCTCTTTTATCCCCTCTGCATTTCTTTGTAATACCCCCATTTTGACCCTTAGAATGTATTGGATTTATATGTAAACAATGTGTATATGCAATGCGTTATTCCTAGCATGGAGCTAAGGGCCAATGCCCCACTACTGAATGCTTGACTTTTAAAAGGCAAGTATTTTATAATTTGTGAGCCATGTGGAATTGTAAAATCATGTAAATATTTTTAATGCAAATAAAATTCCAAGAGATGGCTATGGGAGAAACTAAAATGAGGGGTCTATATATACCCACTAAGGAGAGGTGAGGGGTTGTGGGATCAAGTCCATTGTTTCCATGTGTCATCTTGAGAACCCATCTTGACTTCCCTTGCTGATAATTAATTATTTTGTAAGAAGGTAGCCGAGAAATCAGCTCATGAATTAATGGAGCATGGGAAAACTCGAAAATTCATATGGTTGAGTATGGGCTCAGTTTGCTTGATCCAGAAGTCAATTTTCCTCATAGGAATTCATTTTCCATCATCTCCATTCCAGTTTGGAACAACAAGGCATCAATTCTTAGCCTGCTATGTATTCCTAGTAATGAACATTACAGAAAACGTAACAAAAAAAGAAGCCTTGTTTTATAGTGTTAAAAAAACCTAGAATTTGATGTGAGCAATGAAATCCAGGAGGGAATCCATAGACATCAACTTTGGGGCGAATTTGAGAGTGTCAAAGGCCCAGAAATCCGTATAAAGACTCAAATTTGGAATCCTGGAAGGTGAACTTTGTGATTGAGAGTCACTTGGACATAATTAGGAAAATTCCAAGAGTGGATTGAATTGGGGAGAGATCAGAGGTCGAAATTGCTAGATAAACCAATGAATGTAAGAATCTATGAAGATTTAGCAGCTTGGACCTTTCTATGCCCACCCTGAAGAGAACTGTAGGGAAGGGGCGCCTGAGGGACTGTGTAGCATAGAAGGGGACCTTCCTTGTGTTGGGTGTGGTAGGTATTGTGGGTGCTAAGTCTGACTAAGATCATTGGCTTAGAATTTCCTTCCATGTCTCCTTGCATGCTTGAAAAACTTAGCTATGTGCTAGCTTAGCATGAGTGATTGTGCCTATGGTTATGAGTGATCCTAAGTAGTTCCTCCTTAGTGGATCCTAAGTAGTTCCTCCTTAGTGGTTATGAGTGATCCTAAGTAGTTCCTCCTTAGTGGATACATAATAAGTCATGGTTAGTTCAATTGGCCACGTGAACAAAAAGGAAAGTGAGTGAAGTGGTGATGGAATGCCCCATATAGTTGAATGGACTTCTCACAAAAGTAAACTTAAATGTCCTACCATTAGGATCCTATGATGTTCTTATTTGCATGGATTGGTTGGAAAAGCCTAGAGCCAAGGTAGATTGTTATGGAAAAGTTCTTGAATGCATCGATAAAGAAGGAGGGCCGAGATGGGTAAGAGGAATTCCTAAGCAAGTTTTAGTAAGGCAGGTTTCATCCTTACATTTAACAAAGTTTTACAAGAAAGGTTGTCAATTATATGCAGCCCATGTATCAAATTATTTAGAGGATAAAGGCCCAAAGACAAAATATTATCAGTAGCTACAAGGGTTCAAATATGTGTTTCTAGATGAAGTGTTGGGACTTCCATCAAAAAAGGACGTTGATTTTACAATTGATCTTGTTTAGGGGCAACGCTAGTTTCCAAAGCTCCTTATAGAATGAGCACGCTAGAATTGGTAGAATTAAAGATGTAGCTACGAAAATTATTGGACAAGAAGTATATAAGACCAAGTGTGTCTCCTTAGGGAGCACCAATGTTATTTGTTGTGTGTCTCCTTAGGGAGCACCAATGTTATTTGTCAAGAAGAAAGAAGGAATTCTAAGTCTGTGTATTGATTATAGGAAGTGTACTCATTGCACAGAAATAATGATATGTTTGATCAAATGAAGGAAGACGGCTTGTTTTCAAAAATTGACTTGAGGTCCATTTATCATCAAGTAAGGATAAAGGAAGAAGACATTCACAAGAAAGCTTTCCGAGCAAGGTATGGCGATTGCGAATTCAAGGTGGTGCCTTTTGGACTTACCAATCAATCCGCCATATTCATGTGCCTAATGAATAGGGTTTTTAGAAAGTATTTGGATAGGTTCATGTTGGTGTTCTTGAACGAAATTATTGTTTATTCAAAGAATGAAGAAGAGCATGAGGAACATTTAAAAATGGTGTTTCAAATTCTTAGAGAACACCAATTGTATGCAAAGTTGAGCAAGGGTGAATTTGATCAAAGAAGAGTACAACATTTGGGTCATGTTATTTCAAAGGAAGGAATTTTAGTGAATCCGGAAAATATTGAAGCCATAATGGAATGGCTTGTTCCAAAGAATGTTACAGATGTTAGATCTTTTATGGGTCTTGTAGGATACTATATGTCACGTCCCCACCCCTCATCTCAACGATGGAGAGGACGCGACCAACACCCTATTGTTGTCAAACTGGGAAATCTAGCCCCACGATCATAAACATAAAATAAAATGCATTAATATAAAAACATACATAGATGCATAATGCAATCTATAGCGGAAGCAAACACATTCTTTTCTTTCATGCATTCATCATGTTCATAAATCATTAAACAAATAGTTTGCAGAGATTAAGCACAAGAATACTTATATGGAAAAGAAGTTGGCCCGCAACTAGCTACGTTGCTGCAACGTTCCACCCAACCATAGGCCAGTGTGGTCATCAATATCTCAGCATCACTACCACCCCTAAGCTGGGCATGATTCCACAAGGCACTAGGAAAATAACAGGCTCACGCATAGCCCAAAACCAAAACATCCACAGTCAAGCGAACACACCGTTGGGTTTCACAGACTGTCCAACTAAGCCAATAAGAAATTAGGTTTTACAGGATGCTAAGCAACTGACCAACAACACATGGGTTCCTTGGACTTATCCAGCCAAGCCACACTTGCATCAAACACACAGTCAACCCATTTAATCAAACACAGTCATACATAACTGTTGGATGTGAACAAAACGTTCTTGGGAACCAAAACGGAAATGGCAATTGGGGCAACAACCCTGCATGAAGAAATATGTTTTCAGGAAATGTTCTTGGGCTTCATAGAGGTAAAAACGGCCTCCTCAAACCCTTAGACTGCGGATCTATTCTCCCATCCGCTGGGCATTACCAAAAATGGAATTTGCAATCACAACCGGCACAATAAAAATGGGGAAAACATCCCTCTGACAGCAATTCGATTTTCCAGAGTCGTTTATGGCCCTAACGTGGCCAAAACGAACTCAACAACACCCAAAATTCATGGGTTTCTTCTCCCACTCGCTGGAAACCCAAAAACGAGTTTCTCAGCTTGGAGAAAATAGGAGAAATACATAACGTGGAGGAGAATTCACAACTTTCTCACATGTGCAAAAACAACCTCCTCAAACCCCAAAATCATGGCCCCTTCCTTCCCATTCACCCCAGCAACACCCAAAACGCATTCTGAGTATGGAGAAGGGAAGGAAACGACAACTAAACCGTGGAGGAGAGAGCTCAATCTCTTCCTCCTATGTGAGGGAGCCCAAAACTCTATGAGGATGGGTGAGAAATGAAAGTCATGGGTGCCTAATGGCTTGGGCATGCCTTCCCAAGCTTTTACTTGCCACACAAGTAAAAAACACACTTTCAAAAAATGGGTGACCTCCCAAATTCGAATTTGACCTCCATGCCTTTCCCATCCCAAGGAGATAACTTCTTCAACCAATTTTAGATGTCTCGGCACAAAAAGACAAAAAGGGTAGTTGACAAATTTATTGGTTTTACATTAGACATTTGGATTTTCCCCATAGGCTCAAGGTTTGAATAATTCCCCCTCCCTATTCCTTGTGAAATCATGCACCCACCTCTTTAATGTTGCGGCGCATAGCTAGTTGTGGTATTTTCATTAATTTGCATTTTACATTATGTCTCAAAACACATTGTTCCTGGCTAGCACATAAACCATCGGCATCGATTTTAATTGCCAAAACGTAAAACACTAAACCCATGGTGGGGCCTTTTCCTTGAGCTCCACACCATTATTTAATACAATATTTACATCATATGCAATTTAATACCATGGGGTCAAAACCGAGGTGTTACACTATAGAAGGTTCAGTAAATGATTCAACAAGATTATGCATGTGATTACATCGTTGCAAAGGAAGAATGTAAATTTTGTATGCTCTGAGAAATGTGAAGAAAGTTTTTAGTAATTGAAGAAGTTATTTACTAGTGCTCACGTTTTGAAGATTGCATATCCAAACAAATCTTTTTTAGTGTGCACATATGCTTGCATTGAAGGATTAGGTGGACTGCTTGTGCAAGAAGGCTTTGTGAGTTGCTATTAGTCAAGAAAATTAAAAGAGTATGAAAATAATTATGCAACTCATGATTTATAATTAACATACATAGTACATGCTCTCATGATGTGGAGACATTCTTTGTTGGGAAGAAGATTCGAGCTTAGGACAAAACACGTGAGCTTAAATTATTTGTTTGATCATTCAAGCTTATATGCCAGGAAAGCTAGATGGATGGAATTTCTATGTGAATTTTATTTTGAAATCAAACCTACAAAACGAAAAGAGAATAAGGTTGTAGATTCCCTTAGCAAAAAAAATCATGTAGCAACCTTAAGTGTTTGCAAATCAGATTTGAGAGCAAGAGTTCTTGAAGTCCAAAATGGCAATAAAATGTACCTTCAAGTTAAAGAGAGATTGCAGTAGGGAAAAGTAGATGAAAAGTGTGAAGGATACCAGCTCGGAGAATACAATCTTCTTATTTATAAGGAAGATTGTACATTCTGAATTGTGCATATTTGAATAAGGTAGTAACCGATGAAATTCATCAAAGGCCATACTCTAGACATCCAAGATATCAAAAGACAATAACAACAACAAAAAATCAATACTTTTGGCATGGAATGAAGAAGGATGTAGCAGAATACATTGCTTGGTGTCATAAGTTCCAACAAGTTAAGGCAAAGCATCAACATCTAGCATGACTGTTGCAGCCTTTTCCTATTTTTAAATGGAAGTGGGAAGTAATTTATATGGATTTTATAATAGTTTTGCTAATGGCAGTGAACACGCATGATTCAATTATGGTTGTGGTGGACAAGCTATCAAAGTCATCTCATTTTATTCTAGTTAAGTCCACTCATAAAACAAGTGACATAGTAAATATCTTCGTGAAGGAAATATTCATATTGCATGGATTACCCAAAGCAATAGTTTTCGATCGAGATGCCAAGTTCACATCCAATTTTTGGAAAGGATTATTTCATGAATTGGGAACTCATATGAACTTTAGTACAACGTATAATCCTCAAACAGATGGTCAAAATGAGAGGGTGAATCAAGTTCTTGAGGATATGTTCAGAATGAGAGTGATGGATAAGCAATCCAAGTAGGAGGATTACTTGCATTTGGTAGAATTTGTATACAACAATGGAAAACAAGCATCATTAGAGATGATCCCAGTTGAGACATTGTATGGAAAGGGATGCAAAAATCCAATGAATTGGGATAGTGCAGTGAATAGGGTAGTGGTTGGGTTTGAAATGCTCAAGGAAATGGAACAATAAATTGTTAATATTAGGCATTAATTAAATGCAGTCGAGGATAGGCAGAACGTTATGCAGATTTGAAAAGAGTGCACAAGGAATTTAAAATTGGGGATCATGTTTATTTACGACTAAATCCAAGGAAAAGTTCCCTAATGTTGGGAAGTTGTGCCAAGTTGGCATCAAGATATGGTGGGCCATTTGAAGTCCTTGATAGGATAGGGCTAGTTTCATATAGGGTTTGATTGCTTGATAACATGAGAGCTCATAATGCTTTTCATGTTTCTTTGCTTAAGAAGTATGTACATGATCCTAATCATAGAATTGATTGGAATGTGATACAGGTGGAACTCGAGGGAGAGTTACAAGTAGATCATATGTGAATCCTCGACAAGAAGGTAACATTGCTCTGAAATTGATCCATCGAAGAGGTAAAGGTGCAATGGAAGCACCTTGGTTGCGATGAGTCTAAATGGGAGTTGGAGGATGCCATAAAAGAGGCATGCCCATTTTTGTTTAGTTTTGAGAACACCTAGGATGGTGTTGTTATAAGGAGGGGAATGTAATATCCCCATTTTGACCTTTAGAATGTATTGGATTTATATGTAAACATTGTGCATATGTGATGTATGATTCCTAGCATGGATATCAAGGCCACTTCCCAACTAATGAATGTGGGGATTTTAAAAGGCAAGTATTTTATAATTTGTGAGCCATGTCCTAGCAAGCCATGTCCTAGCAAGCCATGGGAAATTGTAAAAGAATGTAAATATTTATAATGTAGATAGAATTCAAAGAGTTGGCTATGGGAGCAACTAAAATGAGAGGGATATATGTATCCACTAGGGAGAGGTGAGGGGTTGTGGGATTGAGTCCATTGTTTCCAAGTGTCATCTCGAGAACCCATCTTGACTTCCCTTGTTGATATTTAATTATGTTGTAAGAAGGTAGCTAATAAATCAGCTCATGAATTAATGGAGAATGGGAAAAATCATAAATTCGTATGGTTGAGTATGGGCACAGTTTAATTTACCAAGAACTCAATTTCCATCATGAGAATTCATTTTCCATCATCCCCATTCCAATTTGGAACAACAGGACATCAATTCTAAGTCTGTTGTGTATTCTCAATAGTGAAAATTACAGAAATCACAACCATGAAAGAAGCCATGTTTTATACTGTAAAATACACCCAGAATTTGATGTGAGTAGTGGAATCCAATGGGGAATCCATAGACATAAACCCTATTGATATTTGGCCAGCATCGAGAGCCATTCTCTAGGAGATTGGCATCATCCTGGGGTTGAGGACCTAGTCAGGGATTATGATGTTGATGTTCTTGTTCTCCTCCTAAAGAATACTAGATCAACATAAATAAACCTTTCTTATGAAGATTCTAGAAGATAAGTTGACCATTGAATAGAGTAGAGGACCCAGTGTAAAGTACTTAATCGTCGAGTCACAAGGAATCAAGCCAAAAGTTCTTGAAAGTTCTAGGACACGTGTGGACCATAAAGACCAAGAGGGGCTAGATGTGTTGTCTAAGCCTTCATGAGAAATTAGAAGAAGATCTTTTATTGTTGCTTCTAATAAAATCAAAGAATAGTCTTCTTGATGATGATGCACTTTAAGTTGGCACGTGTGGACCATAGAGACCGAGAGAAGGGTCTTAGATGACTTGTTTAAGGAGCTATGGTTATGGATCCCTAGCGAAGGATTGAGAGCCCACTAGTGAAGGACTAAGAACCCACTAGTATAATACCAAAAGATTAAAAGACCACAAAAAGATCAAAAAGATTAAAAGACCACAACAGGTCAAAATATAAAAAATATTAAAGGCCCAAAAGATTAAAAAACCTTAAGAGTGGTTTCCTTAACTTATGGATTTATCTTTCTCAATGATGGATGATAAAAAGAGAAGCATTCTCATTTGAGCGATACACTTCACATGATCTCCATCATTGATTCAAGAAGACTTTTTTGGTGGTTTATGTTGATATTTCTCTCTCTCCTCGTCATCGAAGGACTGGATCATCTATTGAAGGAAAACACAAGGGTATTGAAGGATTGGTTCATTTATTGGAGACATTCAGTAGATCTGCTAAGGTCTATCTCTAGCCCACGACAGCCCTAAAGGGCTTGCTTATTCAAGGACAAGATCTGCTAGGGCTTACTCTATCCCACCCCATCCCTAATTAGGGGATGTATATGCACCTATTAGCCTTGCTAGGGATTATGCCATATCATTGTAGCAACCAACAACCCCACAAGGGCTTAAAGACATTCACTGAGCTCTGCTATGGATTCAAATAGTCAACGACAACTTCCCTTCATTCAACAATACATTCAATAATCAGTGGCACACTTTGTTTGGTCAATAACTCTCAATTTTGGTCAAACAACAGTTGATGACATAAGTTAGGGTTTGATAGGTTAATGGAAGCAATATTCTTGTTCATGCTTGATATCATCATCAACAAGAATCATCTTATTTGTTAGTCTTCTCTTGTTGAATCCACCATGAACTACCATTGATCAATGGAAATATTTGTGGATAAGATCAAGACCTATTAGGACTATTGAGATCACTGAGTTTATTCTTCATCTACAATAAATGTTATCACATCGAATTAAATAGTGGGATGGTACAAAATCAAAAGAAGAAAAGAAGAGATAAGGGCTGACATCAACATCTAGATGGGATTACATCACCATTTACGATAAAGATAAGTAGTTGGTCTCTCTGTTTACTTACCTCATCTGAGAAGGGTTTGATGATTCATGGTCACTTAATGTATACTTATTCTTCTATTATGAATCTACCATAAGAAAGGTTGCTGGGTTTTTTCGCTATGAAGGAGAGAGGGTTTTCCCAAGGTAAATCATGGTGTCTACTGTGCATGTTTATTTTGATGTGATATGTTTTATTTTCTCTACTCTGTTTAGTTTACTGTTGAAATTGATTAATGTCATACTGCTCATATGTGATTTAATATGGTTGATACTTTCATGTGTAAATATGCAAAATAGATTTTTTTAAATTGCATTCATGATTATAAGTTTATGAAAGTAGATAAAAATTCAACATGGTATCAGAGATTGGTACTTATGCTTTTCCTTAACCAATGCAGAGAAAGATCCTGGAGCAATATACAAGCGGTGCTCCAATAACTTCGCTCATTTCTGGCCAACATTAAATGAAGACCTACCCTTGCCAAGATTGATGAAGGATTTCTCCATGCAATCCTTTGATGAACCAAGTTTGAGTTCAAGTGATGAAGTCTATGATTATGAATGTTGTAGTAATAACAACAAACATGGAATACTTTATTGTCGAAGACATTAATCAACCACTGCCTAAGTTTAAAATTGATGAGGCTAGGACTGATAACCAGAGATGGTCATATCACACTTGGTTAGATTTAACTATCGATGGCACCCAAAAGTTGAAATCATTGGAGAGGGAGCTTCTTGTCACAATTGTTGATGAAGAATCAGTTCCATCGACTTCTAGTGGCAAAGATCAGAATGAGTCCACTGTAGTTTTAGTATAAATTAATGTTAATGCTTATAGCAATAGATTGAATGGTTCCTGCATTTATGTTTGGTATGTAATTTATAGGTCAAACATGTGCAATCCAAGGGTTCTTTGTTAGATTGAAGGGGAAAGGCATGCCAACTCCTTGTTGTAGTTCAGAGGATTAAACTCCTCCACATGTAATACAATGGAAAGTTGTTCCTCATAGCATGTTTTTTTTAGTTCATTTACAAGATGTGGGTTTCGAGGAGTGGTCTATTTATATAAAAACTTTGATACAATTTAGTGATTCATTGATTCAAGAAGATAGTATGAATTGCCAGACAGAGCATCCAATTAGAAATGGGAATTCTATACTTAAGCTTATCAAGGAAAGTTCTTGGATAGTGTACCAATCGATGGATGTTGATCGTTGGATCCTATAATGCACAACGATTTGTTATGAATACCTATCTGAGGAGGCATGATCTGAGTCTTACAGTGGAGATGCTTTCCTCTCTCCAGCTCAAGGGAGAAGAAGCTATGGCTTATCTAGTTTAGTTTATGTTAACCAGAGTGTGCTTCAACTTACTGAGTCATGCACTTTTAAATCTTAGCACTCTTACATAAAGAGTTTCAAAACTATGGGTTTCATCACTACAGGTGATCAGTGAGTAGGGCTTGAGCTAGCTTTCCTTATAATAATAATCTAAAATTTTTGTTCACGTTCAGTTCAACCTTGAGGACAAGGTTGATTGATTCCCTTGTGGATGTTCAAGTCCTTGTATGACCTGGGGCTCAGACATAGAGTTCAGTTTTTGCTTTGGTAAACGACTTTGTGAGCCTTGTGAGATGAGATGTGCTTACTTGTAGAATTCTTCTCATTGTGAAGAAGTTGACATTCAGGTTGACATGAGCATTAAAGAAAGCATGATGAAACTTGCTAAATTGATATACATGGTTAGAATATGATGAGATCTATTACAAACAGTGACAATATTTAGTTTGTTTGGTTCGTGGTACCACATGAAAGTTGATGTTACTTCTCCCACTTAACAATGAGTTTCAGGAGTCTAGGACTCAGAAGGAGTACAGAACAAAGTTTCAAATCTGGACATATGATAGTACCTATTGATTTTGTTCAGTGATTCTTGATTGAGCACAAGGATCAAGAGGGAGTGGACAGTCCTTTACCTCCCTCACCTTCCAGAGAGATGGGCATCCCTATGTGACGCAGAGAGACTTTAGTGTCTAGAAATTCTACTCTTCATATGATAGAGGTGGGTTGGGATAGTCAAGATATTGTTATGATGGGTTGATAACCTTCAAAAGGATCGAGATCTCACATGGAGAATGACAATAAGGAGTAAGAATATTTGAAGGGTGTAGTTCATTACTTCAGATGCTCACTCTTCTGACAAATAGAGGAAGTCGGTAAAGCTCTATGAGTAAATGATTGTAATGTTGTTGTAAGATTTAGCCAATGGACTTTTAGGGAAAGTCTGAGACCTCATACGCTCTTTAGTTATGTAGTTTGCATGAGACACATCACTGTGATCGAGTTCTAGTTAACTCGTATAACTTGATCAACATATTGAGGAGGATGCTATGTGAGGGTTGAGGAGAAGTATATGAGACTTCTACATAGCCTTATGACGTTGAGCATACTCTTTCATAGAGGGAGTGGACTATGAGGAGTCATATGTCCCCGCTACACTTTGGATGTACAATTATGAGTTGTGATTACATCTACTGGATGTATGGACCATCTTCCTCAGTGGTTTGGTTTAGTGTCTAGAGTATTGTAATACTCTGGTTACAGATTGCTGAGACAGTCTGTTGTGTGGCATCAAAGGGAACCTAGAGATTAATTCAATGAAAAAATAATAGCATGAGGCTCTTATCATTGGTTTTGAGTATTTTGCATACTCCTAAAGTATGGTTTTTGAAGATACCCAATGAATTCGACAAGAAGTATTGCAGATGAGATAATTCATTTATCTTGGAAGAAATAAGAGGGAGTCAATCTCTACTTACAGGATGGAGGACCATTGCCCATTGGATCACTTGCAACACCTCACTTGAAAGCCATTATTCGAGAGAATGGAGGCAGGAAGATTCTTTCAGCCTTGGAATGAGGCACCTTGTCAGTTGCTAGGAATTAGATTCCAGTATCGGACTAAAGCTCAACATATGTCCAAGAGCCATTCTCTAAGAGAATGGAGGCACCTGGTCAGTTACTAGGAATTTGATTCCAGGATCTGGATAAGAGCCATTCTATGAGAGAATGGAGGAACTTGGTTAGTTACCAAGAATTTGGTTCTAGTTTGGGACTGAAGCTCAGCATGTGGTTGAGAGCCATTTCCTGGGAGAATGGAGGCACTTGGTTAGTTACCAAGAATTTGATTCCAGTATGGGATTGAAGCTCCGCCTGGGTTTAAGAGCCATTCTATGGGAGAGTGGAGTAGTATGGTAAGCCCGAGGATGGCAACAATAGGCAAAATTTGACTTGCAAATTATGTGGGCGTCACATGTCGGGAGGGGTTAACAGGTTGAAATACCATTTAGCCAAACTACCTGGCCATGATGTTGGCCTTTGTACTGCAGTGACCCCAGAAATCACAAGATCTGCCCATGATGCCATCCATGAAAAAATGAGAAAGAAGGATGAGATCGCTGCAAACAGAGTTGAGCTTGCAGCTTTTGGCCAAGCAAGACATTTAGGTGCATCTTTATCTACCACTATTGGTGAGGGTAGTGGGAGGGGCTCCACAGCTTCACCTCTTGGGAGGGCGGGGCTCACATCCCATTATGTTGGACCAGGCTCACAACCTTCTATCAAGTCAGTTATAAAGAAATTGGAAAAGGTAGAAGCAGACATGGTAATGGGAAGGTGTCTTTATTGGAGTCACATACCCCTGAGCATTGTTAAAAACAATCCATTTTGGCAGCTGATGTGTGATGCCATTGCAGTAGTTGGCCCAGGTTATAAAAGTGCCACCTTTGAGGAGTTACGGGGTCCAATCCTTCAAGCAGAAAAGATGGACATCGGTGCTAGGTTGGCAGAGTTCAAGCAGTCATGGGAGAGCACTGGATGCACAGTCATGTCAGATGGGTGGACAGACGGTAAGGGTAGAAGCCTTATCAACTTCTTAGTACATTGTCCTAGAGGTACCATGTTTGTAAAATCAGTTGATGCATCGGCACATGTAAAAATGCGGCACTTTTATGTGAGTTGATGGATGGGTTCATCCAGGATATTGGGGCGCACAATGTTGTGCAAGTTATTTCAGATAATGCAGCTAATTATGTGGCTGCTGGAAGGATGCTTATGGATAGGTATCGCTCTTTGTTTTGGACTCCATGCGCTGCTCATTGCATTGATTTGATGTTGGAGGATATGGGGAAAATTCCCTTTATCAAGGTGGTGATTGATCAAGCTAGGGCCATTCCTAAGTTCATTTACAACCATGGTTTTGTTCTTAGTCTCATGAGGAGGCACACTAAAAACAAGGAGTTGAAGCGTCTTGCAATCACGCATTTTGCCACCACATTTATTACTCTTCAGTCTTTGCTTCAATGTCAGTTTGAGTTGAAGTAAATGTTTGTTTGTGATGAGTGGCGTGATTGTGCTTACAGCAGGAGAGAGGATGGGAAAACCATTGCCAAGCTGGTGTACACTGATGCCTTCTGGGAAGGAATGGAGGAAGTGTGCTCGGTTAGTGAACCTTTAGTGAGGGTTCTGCGACTTGTTGATGGTGATAAGCCTGCAATGGGCTATTTATATGAGGCCATGGATAGGGCCAAAGAGACCATTCAGAATTTCTATGTGGGAAAGGGTACCCCAGGGCATGACAGGCACATGTTGTTATGGGAGTTGATTGATACTCGATGGACTGGGATGCTTCATCGACCCATTCATGCAGTAGGACTCTTTCTCAACCCCGCATTTGCCTACAAATGCAATTTTGATTTTGATGGTGAGGTTTTGGAGGGGCTTCTCACTTGTATTCAGAGGATGATACCTGATTATGACACTTGCAATGCAGTCAATCGCGAGATAGAGGTGTATTGGGATGGTACTAGAGTATTTGGCCTTGCTGATGCTATTCGTGACAGGACCGAATTCATGCCAGGTAAATTATTAACTTATTAGACCGTTTTAAGTTTTCACCTTTATTTGAAAGATGAATTATGATTTATTTATATTTATTTCTTGTTTGGTGACATGTAGCCACTTGGTGGTGAACCTATGGTGTGAGGACACCGAATTTACGGAAATTTTCCATCAGAATCCTTAGCCAAACCTGTACAGCTTCGGGATGTGAGCGGAATTGGAGTGTATTTGAAAAAATACATGCAAAGAGACGGAGAAGGTTAGAAACTTAGAACTTAGAATTTGAACAAAGAAATTGCATTTAAATGTTTAATGCAATTTATGAATCTACGATCCTCTAGACTCTAAATGTTTTTTATTACCCTCTTACAGGTTGGAGTTCACACGTCTTAATGACTTGGTGTATGTTCATTACAACCTTCGCTTGTGGATGGCACAGATACAGAAAGAACTATATGCAAATTCCATCTCCTTGGACAATATTGATATATTGTCGAAGTGGAGGGTGGAGATTGAGACTCCTATCATGGAGGAGGCACCTGCATGGCTAGAGGAGGGGCAAGAGGAGGAGGAGGAGGAGGAGGAGGTGGTGGTGGTTGGAGGCACCATGGAGGGTGATGTGCTAGCATCACCACCACCTTCTGCACCGCTTGATACATCTAGTCTTCCATCCATCACTCAGCGTCAAGTATTAGATGCAGGCTCAGGGCCTTCTACTGCTACTTCTAGTGCTAAGGGCAGGCCTGACAAAAGACCCATGATATTTTCCCGTAAAAGGGGAAGAGGGCATTGATATTAGATAGTTAGATGCTAGTTTTCCTCAGATACATTTATATAGGTGATGTCATTTTGTATTGTTTAAACTTTATACACTTTTGATTCCTTGATTGGACAACTATGATGTTTCGGACTTTCAGTATCAACTTTGATGTATCGTTTTATATTTGGCATGACTACATGATGATGATATATCAGTGCTTTCTTCATATTTATGTTCCAATATGTTTTTCTGATGTTATTATTGCTTTATATGTTTAAAATTCTAAAAAAAATGCATGTATTTTCTATTTTTTAATGTTTGCCGACTTTTGCCGATTTTTCCCGATTTTTTCGCCGATGTTGCTGAGAAGTTGTAATCAAGACCCTCGCCAACTTTTTTTCGAGGCCGACTTTTTCAACATCGGCCCTTACCAGTCACGTGTGGGATCACATGGTCCTTCACTGCATCAAGGATGATCATTTTTTCCTTGACATCTTTCTTATTAAAATTTGTCAACGCCACTGCATTTGTAGAAGCAAGTACCTGCACCAGATTTGCTTGAGTGTTGTTCACTACTTCATCCCACAACTCATTCTCCTGCGAAATCATCACAATCCTTGCTTTCCAAGGAATGAATTAGTCTGCGCCATCCAACCTGTCCTCCAATGTCAACATAGTAGCCATCTCACTGAAAATGCAAAGTCCAAAAGGAAATCTTCCTAGCGAACAAAAGTGTCTCTCACGTCTGAAAATCACAGCTTGTTAAAACTTAATTCTTCCCTTCACTTCAACTCAACTCAGCTCTGATACCATGTAAAATATTTAGTGTTTTCCAACCCGGTTTTCAAGTTTGTTTCAGAACATAATGTTTAATCCCCAACCCCATTCAGTGACTTGACTGCTGCAATTGGAATATCACTCATAAACAATTTCTGAAGGTTGAAAACACTGAGAAAATTACTAATTTAATCAGCAGAATTAAAAACTCAGCCACACATGAAAAATTTTCAGACACTGAATTTTGGCCAAATGGCCTAGGCAAAACCCCAGATGGGGAAAAACTGCGAGAGAGAATGAGAGTATTTATTTCTTCTTCAAAATAAAAGGTACAGCAGTAATGAACACAGTGAATACAACTTATCTCAACTCAACAAAGACCTGTTTTCAAGCCTGAAAAATTTGTTGTTGTAGATGACTTGTTCTCAGTGTACAAACAATGTGGAAATTCATGCCAAACTTTGACATTACGGACTGCCTACTCACAGTCCCGTTCCTTGAATTCTATGTCCAAATAAAACAGTATTCTTCTCAGTAAATGTGCCCACCGTACCAGCAGTATACTACCTTGAAATTCGTGCCTGCTCAGCCTTGAATTTCGTGCCCACAATCTACCTTGGAAATCTCACCACAAATCCGAGGGCACTTGGGAGGAATGCTTGAACCCTAAAAAGGTTGTTTTACTTTATCTGTTGCTGATTTTTCTTTTAGGGGTGATACAGATTTGCAAGGTGATTACTCTTGGTCTTAGAGAGTGTGATAGGTTGGAGGGTGCTTCCAACTTTATACTTTGGAAGTATATATTGGAAATGCTTTTGGAGCATGCTGAGATTTTGGAGCATGTTGAGAAAGAGATTTGTACACCTATTGATTTGAAACTGTTGGCAGCCCATGTTAAGGAAGATGTTAGGGCAAAGAGAACCATCCTTGATTTGGTGACAGATCACTTGATCACTCACATTGCATCTAGTAAGGAGATGCTTGAGGATTTGATTGGTTTATATTAGAGTTCTTATGTCTCTAGACGAATGCTCATGAGAAACAAACTTTCAGCTATCCACATGAGTGACACAAAAATAGTGGTGAGCTACCAACCTAGATTCATAGAGTCGAGAGATTAGTTGGCTACCATAGGGAAAAATTGGAGGATAAGGAGTTGGTGCCCATTTCCTTAAATAGACTCGCCCCGTATTGGAAAGCTTTTTTCCAAGTTGTTTGCCCCCCTGTGCATTTACATAAATATGATAAGCTTTGGGATAACCTTGTGTAGTAAGAGATCATGTTGGAACCCTGTTTAGTGAAGCAAAAGGAGGTAGAAGACGCAGCCCTTGTTGGAAGGATGTGGAAGGGAAGCCAGAAAGGATACAAGGGCAGTAAGGAAGATTCAAGCCAAGTAAAGAAGGAGTTCGGTAAGGTGAAATGTTTTAGGTGTCATTAGTTGAAACTTGAGACATTGTTCTAGTCAACCTATGGAGAAGAGAAAAGGAAGGCCATTCAACGAAAACAAGGTGTAATGAGTGTATGAGTTACCATCCCATCTTGAGACTACCTTCTCCATGGTCTCTTGTTTATCTTCTAAATTTGTCAAGTGTTGGATGGTATCCAGGCCATAGTTGAAAAAATCGCGAAAAGTTAAAGTTGGATTGCAAAATGAAAAATCACCACGGAAAAATTGACACTTTCAGGAAAAAATGAAAAAACCACATTTTTAGAAAATGTTGCAATTTTTGGCAATTTCAAAAAAATGTTGTTAAAAAGGCTTATATAAGCCTTGAATTTGATTTTTGCATCTTTTTTACTTTATTTTATATTGGAAGTGGCAACTAGCAATTTTGATATCTCAAGAATGGTCACTTCAAGGACCATGATGATTTAGGCAATGCCATGTGTTTGGTCAATGTAGGTGTTGTCACATATATAGTAGTTGGGCTACTTTTGTTCCTGAGCAGTACTGAGCAATTCTTTGAGCCAACCCTTTTCTATGAGATTAGTAGATGATGAGCCACAGTTGATGATCTCCCACTTCCAGTAGATCCAGAGTATCTAAATTGACCAATTCTATGCCATGAATGAGCCTCATGACCCCATATTTGATGACTAAGTTAGCCATTGTTTTTCATGACCTAGAGCAGAGTATTACTATGCCCATGATATAGCAACAACAGTTGTTTCAGTGATCCTCAAATTGTTTCTAGATCCGGTGCAGGTATATGACCCAGGTAATGTCATGGATTTGTACTTATGGATGTTGATGTTGCTCTATTGTTTATTTTAACAGTATGACTTGATGAGTAGTGGTTGTGTGTTGGTGATACTTTATTGGTCTGTTTGAAATCTAAAATTATAAGTGATCTAACTGGTTTGGTCAAGAGATTCCTTTGTATACTCATTGGTCATGCCCTACTTTTAGTATGGATTTGGTCATTTCCCCTCCTTAGGACACAACTTGCTAGTTATGGCACCATTTTCAATGTCTCCATTCATGCGTGGTCCTCCCTTTGTTATGGATTAACCTTGACTTGAACTTAATTAGTGACATTTGGAATTGCCCCCACCTTCACATTTATGTTGGAATAGGTCTCCATGTATAATGTGTGTCTTAGTGTTGGTTTATGTGATGTTTATCACATGGAATCTCTACCTCTAGGTCTTGAACACAAGTAGTCCTACCAAAGAAATGTCTAGACACCTAAGGCATGAGAGCTTAAAGTTATTCTAAATGGATGCCCTGCCAGCATAATAACAATGTCTCTAGACACTACTGCAAATAAAAGTAAACTATCCAGTTGCCAAGATATGAGCACTCATCCATTGTATGGTGTAAGGCTCATTTATCCCCACAGGATATCATGGTGAGGCAAGCCCCAAAAAGATGAGCCTTTGTCATTTTCTGGAAGCCCAGAAGGCTTTCCAGGGCACCTACTCTTGGAGACTGGCAAGTTAGTAATAAAAAAAAAAGTTGACGGCTAGAGGACGAGCACCCATTCTTTGTATAATGTACGACTCAATTTCCCCCATAGGGAAACAAGGTGAGATTGGCCTCCAAAGGGTTTGTTATCACTCGGTAATTTTCCTATGGTTGTGAGTAGGAAATCACTGGGGTAACCATTTCAAACCAACCTTTAGGCTGTATTCTTGCCTGTACAACTAGAGAAGGCTCTCTCAGGGTCACAAGGACCATTCACATACACATATGTCTTGCAACAAGCATTCAGAAGGCTAGATTTGCGATTGAGAACAGATTGTTTGTATTTCAAAGGGTGTAAGACAGACAAACAGAAAACACCATTAGGCAATGGAGTCGAAGCCTAAAACGTTCAAGGGCTTACAACAATAATGATAGGTGATTATCCTTCACAATCTGAGGCAATGTGAGCATTAACATTCAGTCAAATAACTTTAAGAGATGGCAGCGGAAATGAGAAGAAGCCTAGTGAAACAAGAGGCACCTATCTGTGGATGAATCTCCTCAAACACCTTTAGCAGAAGCCACAATAAAGGCTGATAACTGAAACAGAGCACCTAGCAGAGGGTGAATTCCATGACACTCATCATAAACACAACAAATACATTTTCTAATGAAGGAGCGCTCAACAGAAAACAAATTCCTTGCATACAACTAGAACGTATTAGCGGAACTTCACGCATACATGGAAATGGAGCATACAGGAAAACACATATTGAACATTGAACACTGTGATGAATCTCATACACTTAGAACATACTTCTACATTAAATACTTCAAATAAAAACTCAGGGCTATAAAACGGAGCACAGAGGCTTCCAAAATGAATGTCGTACCCTTTTCTCCTCTATTGAGGTTACATTTATAGTTCAATTTGATCCCAAGATGAATCTCGAAACAGAGCGCCAAAACTAGTTACATCATGGGAATCAAACCCGAACGTACAAAGTTCTAACAAATTCTGAGGTAGAAGATTTACCATGATCACAAATCAAATCGGGAAGCACGCTGTGATACGCGTGATTGATCAAAATGGAAAACCTTGACATTTGGGGGCTCAGGCTCGCTTGATGAAAACGACTATTCAGAGCATCTTCGAATGACCTTCTACTGCAGAGCTGAAAGAGTGGTTCTGATACCTGAGTAGAGGCTCCTCAACCTCTTTCTTCGAAATTGCGGATTTTGGATTTCGGCTTCACCATCTTTCACAACCAAACTTCCGCAAGCTCCTTTCCGCAAAATTGCAGATTTTGGGTTGTGGATCCGACTTTTCTCGATGTTCAACTTCCGCCTTTTCCTTTCCGCCACTCTTTACAACCGTCGATTTCGTGCGGACTCCGTCCTGACCATTGATTTGAGAGTAGGCACGGATCTCATCTTATCTTTGCGGATCCGCTGTCTTCCTTACACCTTTCTCTTGCGTGATTCTTCTGGAGTGTCTGATCTTTTGCGGCTCGGATCTCCACCGTTAAAATCTACTGGCTTGACCCAATGCTGCTGATTTCCAAATCTTATTTCATCGTGTATGTTAGATCAGCAGGATCCACCTTCACTGTAGATCTTCTTCATCTCCCGATCTGACGACCACTTTCATATGATGTTTAACACCATTCCGCAGATAGCCAAATTTATTTGAAACGTGTTGCTTACCCTTGCAGAACTTGTTTATAGTCGTCGATCTCCTCCATGGCAGCTTTGCTCTGTCTAGTCTGAACGAGACTTAACATTGAAGCGGACTTTTCATACAAGGCTCATTTCCAAGGTCGTACTTAAGGATTTTTAACCATTCTGATACTTCAGACTTAGGAATAAGCCTTCTAAACAACTTCAAACCCTTTTTGCACACCTCTAGGTCATAAGAGATGGATTTTTAGACCTAACCTTATATTTACTCTGGTCTGACCCCCTTTCCGACCATTTAGCCCAGACATGGTGCTAACAGTTGGCTCCAATTGGGGATGCTATCTTCCTTGCAAAGTAGCAAAGAACATTAGATCAAGTGCCTGATCCATTGGGTTGGCCCCAAGCTTTCTTGACATCCTTGACCTGTTCTCAAGATTGAAAACAACTGTGGACTGCAACTCTAAACTTGAAACTAAAACTGAACCGCTACTGAAATCAAACTGAAAAATTGCTAAGAGAAATGATTGGCAAGTCGAGCTTATTCACACCTACCACCCTACTTTATGAGCACCAATGCCCAATCAAATAAACTTTGACATCCAATGAAACCAACCAAGCAATTGATCTAATGATTGAGCTTCTTCATCATGCTTGATCCAAATCATAAATAAAAACCTTAATGGCAAAAGGTTATGATAAAAGACCTGATCTTTACTGCAAACACATAACCAACCATTCCTACTGCAAAGCTTCTCCATGTGTTCAGCTACTGGATCATAAGATACGTGACAACTTTCAAATTTTTCTATCATTCGTTTGCCATGACAAGGCTTCTCCAACTGTAACTTCTCTAGCACCCTGTCAAACTGTTTTCCAAAAGAACCTTGAAAGGAATGCTCATTACAACTTGCGAATGAGACATCAACTACTTCATTCAAAATTTCAGAATTTAAAACTTGATTCTGTCCAAGTGTTTCAAAGGAAACAACATTGTGTTCATCAAGTAAAATAATATCTTCTTGACATAAAATTTCTGAATTTAAAAAACATAAAGGAACATCCCATTTAGAGCCCTAATCTTCTTCTTTGTGATCTAACCCTTCATGGTAGACTGCTGGTGTTTTCATAGGCTGGGATTGATTGCATGACTGCTCATCCTTTTCATCATCCATAAGCAAAGAGGGCTTTGCATGCTCTTGTAAATCTTCAAGTGATATTCGAGTTTGATAAACACACAAAGGTCTTTCTTCAACCCTTAATTCAAGGTCTGATTCCTCTTTACTTGCAATTTCAGAGAATAAACATGTGGAAGGACTATAAGACTGATATTTTCCAGAATTAGAATTCTCTATATAATCAACCACGAAAGTATTATAACTTTGAAGAAATTGCTGCTGTAAAAGGGTATTTTCTGATTGGACATGGGCAGCCTCCTCTTGTAACCAAATTTCAGAAGTTGAATGATATGAGGAAAAATTTGATTGACAGTCCCAACTTCCTTCTTGGTCACAAAAAGATTGACAAGAATGCTGCAAACTATCATTGATTTCGGGGAGAGAAATGTAACAGGTTGAAACAAAGTTTTAGCTTATGTCAATTTCAGTCAAGGAAGACATTATCCGCTGCTGGGAATTTTCTTGAATATCATGGCAATTGGTTTGTATTCCCCTTTTCCGGAATGAATTCTCATATAAAATTTCTAAAAGCTCTTCATCCATAAACTCATCATCACCGTGCATGTTCTCCAAATCTTCAATGAAACCTTTAACATGCATGCAACAATTTTGAACTAGCAACAAGGAAGGATATTGATCTTTAAAATGTTTATGAAATACTGTATGAAAGTCTGTAATAGAACATAAACTTCCTGACGGTAATCCCTCATACCATGACCTTGAGCATTTTCACAATGTTCCACGAATTTTTTGGGGTGGGGGAGCGTGGGAGCGGGGAAACGCACAAGGGGGCCGTGTGAAACGGGGGGATGTCGGAGTGATAAAAATTAATTTAAAATATAAAAATGATAAATCCCAACAATAACTGTTACCATGTAAAAAGTAAAACTAAAAACTAAATTCATCATTATATGGGGTGTACATATGTTAGTTTTTAGCATATCAAATTTCAAATTTGTAAATGATATTGAACTATGTTACTATACCCATGTAAAAACTAAAAACTAAATATCATAATTATCATTATGCAATGTATATCTAAATTCAAATTTCAAATTTGTAAAAGATAATGCAACAAATGCTGAAGTCTAAAATAGTCAAATAGATACCGAACAATGAACACAGAGAAGTTAGAACTTAGAATAGTGACGATTGCTCCAAGTTTAGTTGCAATATGATTATGAAATGAAATCGTGAGAGAATAGCGTTTAGGAAGGTCTTAGACTCTTAGGTTAGTCTAGGATTTAATTTAATTTTTGTTTAATTATATTTTAGTTTTTAAACAATTTTTTAATATTTTAATTTGCATTTATTTTTATTGTGAAAGATGAAAGTTTGGGAGGGACGGGGGGGGGGTTCCTAGAAGCCCCCCCTAGGGGAAAACAGGGGGACGCCTAGAAGCCCCCCCTAGGGGGAAACACGTTCCGCACTTGGGGAAACGTGGGGAAACGTGTTTCCCTGAGTTTCCCCCAAAAGGGGGACATGGGGTAATGTTTCCCCAGGAGTTTTCCGGTTCCGAAAGTGTGGGGGAGCGAGGGGGCATGTTCCCCACCCTAGGGGATGCGTCCCCGTGGAACGCTCATGCAATTCAACTACCAGCTTATATATATGCATATGAAATCTCACCAAATGAAGGGCAACATCATCACTCTTTTGATCTTTGAATTTTGGAAGACACCTTTGCCAATCTACATTAGGTATTCAATTCGGAAAACCAGGAATGTGAGCATGATTCATAGGGGCATACCTTGTAGATATAGAACTCATCTTGATGATGAAAAAAATGAATCAACTCTTCAAACTTTGCAACCTTTTGACAGTGGAGTTGCCATAAGATGTTCTCAAGACTGGATTCTTTGAAGATGGAGTCACCATGTAAAAAATGCACAACCACTATCTGCTTTGCAACCTCTTGACCCTCTGAATCAGTCTCTCTGGATCAAAAATTTCTTGCAAAGGTTCAGCATCAGGATTGCTCCTTGTATTTGTCCTTCTAGCCGACATCATTCCTAGTGGAGTCACCTTCCAAAAGCTTTGAGGGGAGTCACCAGATCATATACAACCAATATGTGTCTATGACCAGCTGCTCAGCTAGGTCGTAGAACTAGGACAATGTCGTTCTTCCGAGGAAATAATAGCAACTAGTCCCCGACAACGACGCCAAGATGTTATCACACGGTAATTTTCCTATGGTTGTGAGTAGGAAATCACTGGGGTAATCATTTCAAACCAACCTTTAGGCTATATTCTAGCCTATACAGCCAGAGAGGGCTCTCTCAGGGTCACAAGGACCATTCATATACACATATGTCTCACAACAAGCATTCAGAAGTCTAGATTTCCGATTGAGAATAGATTGTTTGTATTTCAAAGGGTGTAAGACAGACAAACAGAAAACACCATTGGGAAATGGAGTTGAAGCCTGAAACATTCAAGGGCTCACAACAATAATGATAGGTGATTATCCTTCGCAATTTGAGGCAACATGGGCATTAACATTCAGTCAAATAACTTTAAGAGATGGTAGGGGAAATAAGAAGAAGCCCAGTGAAACAAGAGGCACCTATCTGTGGATGAATCTCCTGAAACACCTTTAGCAGAAGCAACAATAAAGGCTGATAACTGAAACAGAGCACCTAGCAGAGGGTGAATTCCATGACACTCATCATAAACACATAACAAATACATTTTCTGATGAAAGGAGCGCTTAACAGAGAACGGATTCCTTGCATACAACTAGAAACGTATTAGCAGAACTTCACACATACATGGAAATGGAGCATACAGGAAAACACATACTGAACATTGAACACTGTGATGAATCTCAGACACTCAGAACATACTTCTACATTAAATACTTCCAAGAAAAGCTCAGGGCTACAAAACCAAGCACAGAGGCTTCCAAAATGAATGTTGAACCCTTTTCTCCTCTATTGAGGTTACATTTATAGTTCAATTTGCTCCCGAGACGAATCTTGAAACAGAGTGCCAAAACTAGTTACATCATGGGAATCAAACCTAAACGTACAAAGTCCTAACAAATTATGAGGTCACAGATTCGTCATGATCACAAAACAAATCAGGAAAGCACGTTGTGATACGCGTGACGAATCAAAACAAAAACCTTGACATCTGGGGGTCTTAAGCTCGCTTGATGAAAACGACTATTCAAAGCATCTTCGAACAACCTTCTGCTGCAGAGGTGAAGGTGTGGTTTTGATATCTAAGTAGAGGCTCCTCAACCCCTTTCTTCGAAATTGTGTATTTTGGATTTCGGGTTCACCATCTTTCACAACCGAACTTCCACAATCATGCTTCCGCCTTTTCTCTTCCGCAAGCTCCTTTTTGCAAAATTGTGGATTTCGGATTTCGGGTTGCGGATCCGACTTTTCCCGAAGTTCAACTTCTGCTTTTTCCTTTCCGCCACTCTTTACAACCGTCAATTTCATGCAGACTCCGTCCTAACCGTTGATCCAAGAGCAAGCACGGATCTCATCTTATCTTTGCGGATCCGTTATCTTCCTTACACCTTTCTCTTGCGGGATTCTTCTGGGGTGTCCGATCTTTTGCGGCTCAAATATCCACCATTGAAATCTGCTGGCTTGACCCAATTCCGCTGATTTCCAAATCTTATTTCCTTGTGTGTGTTAGATCATCAGAATCCACCTCCGACGTAGATATTCTTCATCTCTCAATCTGACTGCCACTTTAATCTGATGTTTAACACCATTCCGCAGATAGCCAAATTTATTTGAAACGTGCTGCTTACCCTTGCAGAACTTGTTTATAGCCGTCGATCTTCTCAATGGCAGCTCCGATGTGTCTATTCTCGCCAAGACTTAACACTGAAGCGGATTTTTCATACAAGGCTCATTTCCAAGGTCGCGCTTAAGGATTTTTTACCATTTCAATACTTCAGACTTGGGAATAAGCCTTCTAAATAACTTCAAACCCTTTCTGCACACCTCTAGGTCATAAGATATGGATTTTTAGACCCCACCTTACATTTACTTTGGTTTGACCCCCTTTCCAACCATTTAGCCTAGACATGCTGCTAACAGGGTCATGTCTTTGTCATTTTCTGGATGTTTAGAAGCTTTCCAAGGCACTTGCCTCTAGAGGTCAGCTAGTATATACTGTTGTGCAAATAAATAATAAAAAGGTTGCTTGTTTAGAGTCTAGTGGAGCCTTCTCATCATTCCAACCATTTGTGAGACACTGCCACTCCCCTATTGTTCACTAGTTCAACTTATGTGTTGTGTTGATTCCCTTGTCCTCTAGCCCAAATGCATACGGTGTCGAGTTATCAAGTCATCCCCTTTGGCCTTACTTGATTTCATTCACCTCCACCCATGACTATCAAAATGGTTGAATCCATGAATGAGTATACATTGGTGGATCTTGTTAAAGGCAGTTGATCATTTTAATTCGGATTATTTATATATATGTTGTGCTTCTATTCACCAACATAAGCTACTTGCATTTGAGTCTCACTGTTAACATAGATAATGGATCATGCATATCTGTTCTTGTACTTTGAGTTTAGCATTTGGGTCATTATTTGATCAGTCTTGACCTGGTCAACCTAGTGTTGAACAAGCCAGGAGTAGGATCCAGCATGAGTTTTGGACCAGTGACTTTTTATGATGTTTTTTTATGGTCTACAGTTGTTCATTAGACATATTCATCTTTCAGATGATTATTTGTTATGATGGCTTGTATTCTTTTCATGATTATCAACATTTACATGCTTTATTATTATTATGGTTCGGACATGGATGAGGCCTCTGATGTACCTTTGTGATGGACATATTGGGTGTGAGTACTTATTCCTAGTTGATTTTGGACATTCTGAGTCCATTGGTATAGATTGTTTTCAGTTTCGGCCAGTTGGAGGAGAGATATGGTTCTTTCAGGCATTTTGCAACATATTTTCCCTGGGAAATTAAAAATAAAACACAGTGCAAATATTGGTGAGATATCCTAGGGCACTAAGAGTGAATCCTTTGGGTGCAGCCAGTCGATTGTACCATATACCTTGTGTGCCAAGCACATCCGTTTCGTCATTTTTTTTTCCTAGATGCTTCCTGGGTGAGATTTTGACAATTTTATGTTCCCAAGGAAGCAACTTAATGATAAAAAATGGCTAATGAGGATATCTATTTGGGAAATTGAGGAAAAGGAATGGCATGAAATTGGTTCGGGGCACAGTGTTTGGGTCACCTTCATCATCCAGCATCAACTTCACTCTACTTGGGGTCCACACATCTTTGATTTATGCAGTTTGAGGGTGTTTTGATGTATTTTGAGGGAGATACCCTTGTGATTTTTATCACTCCTTTATATTATTTGCCACCACACCTTGTTATTGTGCCATGGGGCCATGCTAGTGAAGGATAACATGACCTCCTAGCCCCACCATGTTTTACTTTGTGGTCATTAGTCATATTTTATGTGGTGCACCCCCTTGTTGGGCATTTCTAGTGATGTGCCCCCTTCTATTTGTGAGTTGATCCATGTGAGATGTATCCGACTAATCTTAGCCGTAGATTAGGATGATGTTATCTTATGATCTCGACCCTTGATCTTTTTGGATCTAGGTTTAGTGTATTGGAGAGATCTATATATTGAGATGCTCTCTCATTTGTAAAAGGGACTTTTGGCTCTTGAGCTCTTGGAATAATAAAATATTTTGCAAAACCCTTGGAAGCTTTGTCGAAAATCTTGTGAGGAGATTGGAAAGTCTTATTCTCTTTAGCATTCTTGCGGATATATGTATTTCTAATATTTTTTGCAGATTGCCGCCCACTTGTTGAAGGAAATGATTTGGGTAGGGGTGCTATTGTGACAGAGCTCCATAGTATTCTCTCAAATCGCCATTGGTTTAGGGAGTATTTTTATTGTGTCTTGCGGCCATCTTGATGTTCTTTGGTTTGTCTTTCTTCGTCATTTCATTTATCTTTTTGCAAATCGATTCTCATTGAAGATCTCTTTTGTAGGAGGAGGGAGTGCTTGACATCTTGGAGCGACTAGCGATTCCACTCGGAGAGGCATAGAAAACACTCGTAATTGATCGGAGAAGCAAGATCATCATCATACAAGGTTAGTAGCAAGTATTTCTAGGTACGCTTGCATTTGTTTTATTTTTCTTGGGCTTAATCCAATTGTCACCATAAAACCCTCTTTCTTCAAACCCTAGTTTTGTAAATCTAATAGATCCGGTGAGTTTTTGATGAAGGCCATCAAAACCCACTTGGAGACTGTTGAATAAATCCTAGATCTCGAATTTCACGTTAATCAGACTCCCTTTTCCCCGGGATCTAGTACTAGTCATTCTAGGTGGGGTGCCTCCTTTGGGTGGGTGGTCAAAATTTCAGATCTATCATCTGGCTATGCTTGAAGCCACCTCAAAATCACAGATCTATCCTTCAAACATCTCGATCTAGTCACACTTTTGGGTCTGCTTTGTCCACTTGTGTATATTTTCTTAAGTGGGTCCTTTAAGGTTTTCTTTTGTATGTGGCTAGATGATCTACTTTTCTTAGCTCATTGTGGTACCTTCCTTATCAAGTTGGGTGAATTTCCCTATTTGCTAAGCCTCCCCAACTTTGTCTCAACCATTTTACAACATTGTTTCATAGATCTAGATTCCCTCACACACTATCTCTCCTTTTTCATTCATTGCATACCCCTAGGAGTGTTTCGAGTAGGTTCGCAAGCCCTCTCAGGATAGTAGGGTCTCCCCCTTGGTCATATTCCAAAATGATCTAAAGTGACAAGAGCCCGTCCGGTGTGACAACTACCCTTCATCTGTAATGGACGAGGCCCTTGCGGTGTCATTGGTTAGTTACCCCACCTCTACCTTCTTGGATGGGATGCCTTTAGTGGGTAGCTATACTTTGTGTGATAACAGTAGCCATCAATGTAAATGGAATTGTTTCATGGAAGTATAGGCAGTGAATTTGTTATCATGTTTAAGATCTAAACGGATATGACTTCTTGTCATTGATGCTAATTTCATGGCACTTGCCACCACCAAATATATGTAGTGATAGGTATGTAGTGGAGTGCATGGTAGTAACATGGCATAGAATAAATATAGTGAACTTCATATGAAGAAGTGGAATTTCATAGCCCATTCAGAATTCAGTGGACTCAACAATTTTAAGATTTTAGGATTGGTAGGATCTCTCTTGAGTGCATGGTAGTAACATGGCATAGAATAAAATATAGTGAACTTCATAATACATATGAAGAAAGTGGAATTTCATATCCCATTCAAAATTCGATGGAGTCAACAATTTTTAGGATTTTAAGATTGGTAGGATCGCTCTTGGTAAATTTAGACGCTCCACAAATTGCTCTTGGGGATTTCAAAATGTTTCGTTCTAGCTCTTGAGTTCTAGGAAATTGAGGAACCTTGGAAATGGATTCCCCACCATTGAGAACAATTCCTACTTGATTAAATTATTGATTATTAATCAATATGAAACTAAGATGCAGGAAACGCCACCCCCCTGTCCCTGCATCGTTTCCATACGGAAACGTGTTTCAACGTTTGGGATGGTACGAAAACGCCTTCCCGTACAGGAAACCCGTCCGTACAATGGGTTTCCTCTATTCCAATGATTTTAACTTATTTAATTTGGAATTTTTTTTAAAATTTTGACTTCAATTAATTGTTCTAGGAAGGTTCTAGAGGCCATCTAAAAGTTTTAAAATGGAGTTTACCCTCTCATTTGGCATAGTGATTGCTCTTGGAGTGAAGCCGATATTTGCAAGGGTTTATTTGTGTTTGAAGATTTGAAGAGAGGCCACTTCAACAAGGGTGATTTCAGCATTGAGAAAGGCAATTTTCAGCTTTAAGGAAGGTAGATTTTAGAGGGAAGCTCAACAAGAGTTTTTTTACATAGGTTTAGTGGTTTTTTTGGGCAGCTACAACCATCATTTTTGGGCGTTTTTTGGTGTTTTGGAGTAGCTTCACCTACAAGAAGCAATTTGTGGTGAGAAGCATGCTTGATTCAACTTCTATGCCACTGTTTTTCACTTGTTTTTAATTTTTCTAAGGGTTTATGCACCAATATGCATTTTATTTATGGCTGGTTTGTTTTTTTATTTTTCTTTTGTAGCAATAGTAATGGCAACCAACCAAGCTCCTGCTTTAGCCCTCAAGCCCAACACGAGAGCTGAGTACTACCCCCTTTGGGCTCATGTTGAAAAGATTGCAAGATGTGGAGGTGGTGGGTCATGGGTATGGAGATGCATGCTTTGTAAAAATATGTATAGGGGCTCCTACCCAAGAGCAAAGGGGCATATTTTCCATGAAACAAGAAAGGGTGCTGAAGGTTGCTTAAAAACAATTGACCTAAGTTTGAGAAGGAGGTATCAAAATGAGAAAGATGAGCTCGATAGGGAAAGAGAAGACATGAGAAACTTACTAATGCGGCCGTTCAAGCTCCAAACACTGAGCCAAGGATTGTGCATGAAGCAAGGAAGATGAAAGCAACTCGCCAATAACAAGTGCAACCATCCAAAAACATTGTGGGGTCTCTTTTAATTCAGCGAAGAAAAATAACTTAGTTGGTAAATGTTCAAGGCAGAGAAGAAGCTGACACAAGAGTGGCTAGGGCCATTTATGGTAGTGGTATACCTTATTGGCAAGATCTAGTGAGGGAAATCAACACAGCTCCTGCAGGGTACAAGGGGCCCAATTATGAAAAATTCTGCTCTAATTTGCTCAAAAAGGAGGAGCTTGTGGAGGATATCTTACACCAATTCGTTCTTCATGGACTAGATCTGGGGTTACCATAGTCTTTGATGGATGGACAGATACCAGGCATAGGCCATTAATAAACATCATTGCCAATTCACCAAATGGAGCAATGTTTTTAAAAGCTGAAGATTGTTCAGGGGAGGTGAAAGATGCTTAGTTCATTGCCATTGTTTTTATCAAAGCTATTGAGCAAATAGGGGCTAATAGGTGGTGCAAGTTATCACGGATAATGCACCAGTTTACAAAGTTGCAGGTGTTAATTGTTGAGAGAAGGTATGAGCACATTTTTTTGGACACCTTGCATAGTCCATAATTTGAATATGATCCTGGAAGAGATTGACCATAAAGTTCCATGGATAAAGGAACTCACAAGAGAAGCAAGGGAGACAATAAAATTTATCACCAACCACCACCATTCTCAAGCAATATTTTGAGAATACTCCAGATTGGAGTTGTTGAAAGTTGTTGAGAAAAGATATGCCTCCAACTTCATCATGTTGTGTCTCCTTGTTTAAGTTAAGTAGCCATTGATTTCTATGGTGGTGAGTCAGATTTGGCCTGAGAGGAGATAGGCATATACAAAGTAGGGATATATGGTGCACAGGGTGTGCCTTGATGAGGAGTGGTGGAGCAAGATAGATTTCTTGCTCAAGTTCATAGGTCTAGCATTTGAGCTTCTCCGAAGCGTTGACACAGACCAACCTTTCCTGGGAGAGGTATATGATGGCATGAACACCATGATTGAGAAGACTATGGAAATAATTTCACAGGAGTTTCCCTAGCTTTTGTTTGTTGGTGTTGGTTTTGTGAAGAAAATCATGGTTAACAGGTAGAATGGGTTCAACAGTCCCTTGCATACTTTAGCACATGCATTGAACCCTAGATTTTATGATGAGGAGTTCATTGCTCAAAGCAATGGGAAGAGGAAGGCACCCCATCAGGATAGAGAGGTGGCTAATGGGGTGAAAAAAGCCCTTATGATAGTATTTCCAACTCATCTACACAGGGAGGTGAAGGAAGAATTTGCTAGTTTTGTTGCAGGATCAGATGATTATGGAGATATATCAACTTTGGAGGAGAGAAGCACCATGAATCCAGTTAGGTGGTGGGTTTGTCATGGAGCAAATGATGTACATTTGCAAAGCCTTGTCACTCATGTTCTTTCACAAGTTGCAAGCTCTTCATCGGCAGATTGGAATTGGAGCACATATGGCTTTATTCATTCTTTGGAGCACAACAGGTTAGGTTCATAGAAAGATGACGATCTTGTTTATGTGCACTCCAACCTTCGCCTTGCATCTCGTAGGGGTTTAGAATATAGTAGTGGGCCTTGTAAAGATTGGGATGTGGATCTAGAATCCCCTGACTTGGACCTCTCTCTTGCTACCCTGAATATCGAGGAACCTAGAAGCAGAGTTGGCACTTTTTCCTGTCAACACACTCAACAATCCACTATTGGATGTGCTTCTTGTTCCATTTTTTAAGAGGATTGTGAGGATGATGATGTTGATTATTAGTCTTAGAGTTGGCACTTTTTCCTGTCAACACACTCAACAATCCACTATTGGATGTGCTTCTTGTTCCATTTTTTAAGAGGATTGTGAGGATGAGGATGTTGATTATTAGTCTTCATTGTTCAATATTTACTATTTACTACTTTCAACATTGTACTTGTAGCCTCATACATGAAGGTTGATTTTGGATATATATGCAGTAGCCTCATTTATCAAGGCTGTTTTTTATATTACTACTTGCATCATGGAGTCATTTATGAATAAAATGTGTTCTTTTGAATTTACTACTTGCATTATAGAATTATTTATGAAATTATGAATGAATTGTGATGTTACGTGTATGATTCATTTATTTGTAATATGTATTTTCAATATATATATATATATATATATTGTGTATCCCCGTTTCCTAAATGTTTGGGGGTCATGTTTCCGACGAGTCCATGTTTCCCCATTTCATGCAACTTAGATATGAAACTATCAACAAATGAGGGATGCCTTCATGAAATCAAATATATATAATAGGGTTTGGAATAACTTAATAACAACATTCCTACCTTGTGCATCCTAGAATTTTAGAAAAAGTGGTAAAACCCTGTAATACAAAAGATGGAATAAAACCCTTGTGGATGAGACCCCAATAGAGGATGTATAAGCATAGCATTTGATCACCAATTAAATGACAATAACCAAGGCTTATGATAATGCATAAGATGCAATAGAAAGAAAATAATTAATTAAGATTAGATGTTGTCTTGTATTATAATAACAATTATAGAAGATTAGAGTGAGAAAATGGTGGCTTCGACAAAACATCCTTCAAAGGGATAAAGGTGGTAAAATATTTTATCCTTCAACAACGATGCTAAAATTGAATTCTCTATACTAGTGTATAGGTATTTTGCAATACCCAAAATTATGGGTCACACAACATACCTTTCACCTCACATGCCAAAGTTGTGGCTAATTAAAATTATGGTCTTGAAACCCCAATTATTTCAAGATTTCTTCAGAAATTGAAATTTGTAAGTATAGAAAATTGGTGCACAATTTTTGGGAAGTCACGTGTAGAATGTAAAAAAATTTGCCTTGTTACGCTCCTACAGTTCTAGAGTTTTCCAATAAGTCGTTTGGTAGAGGGCTTAAAAAGGTCGAGTGTGGGCTCTTCGTATGTGGCTGGTCATAATCGGGCCCTTTAGTTTTACTCTTGGATACTATGGCTTAGTGGCATTGTTGACTACCCTTTGTTGGGGTTTTTAACCCGGGGCTTCTAGGGGTAGGTCATTGGTTCACATGACCACCACCCTTTTTCTTCTTTGAGAGGTGACTATTACCTCATCTAAGGAGGTTCTCCCTGGTCTATCACCCCTCTCACACCCCACTTGGACCTTCTCTGCAGCTGATTCGACCCTCTGGCCAAATCGACCCTATGACATCATCATGTTGATCAAGCCTCAAGCTCAGGAAGGGGGACATTGAGGGACTATTTTCATTATTCTAGGGTTAGTAGAGGCATGACGTCTTCCCTAGGCTCACTCTTCAGTGACAGTGAGGCCCTGGCTTACTTATTTTAGTTTTTTTCATTATTTTATGTTGGTTTTAGGGTCTAGTCCCCAACATGTGGGTGACATTCCCTAATTTTGTCTTATTTTATAATATTTTAGTATTATTATTGATTTAATTTTAATTTGACGAATTAAAACTTTTAGGGTTGATAAAAATTAATCTTGTGCTAACTTGGAGATAAATATCCATTCAATTTTCATTTGTAAAGCACAAGACTTGGGGGATAAAACTATTATGTTACTTTTTTACCCTAGTTGGGCTCTCTAAAGTGATGTGCACCTCTTGGGTGATGTCTTTCTTTGCTTGAAGTGGAAATTGGAGTATCTTCTAGGGTTTCATGCGCTTGTAAGATTGATGCTAGCATTGTTGGACTAACACAAACTCAAGGATTTGGTCTTTCGTGGTAAAGTTTGGTGAGTTAATGCTTCTAAGTGGATTGAGTGGTGGTTGTGATGCTGCATTTTTTCTTATTTATGGCTTCTTACCAACCTTCTGTCAACGTTTGCATGGTAGAAAATGTCCCTTAGAGGGAGTTTTTTCTTGTTTGGGCCTTGGATTTCTGATTTTTGCCTAAATTAGGCTCCTCCAATGAACCCTAGGGGTTGTTGTTGGATACCTCTTGCCCTAGAGTTTGGAGTACTACTCTTAAAACCCCCTATTTTGTCATCTTTTATCAAAATTCAGTATTTTCATGTGTAAAATATTGCATCCACATGGTTAGATTAGGTTAACATAGGTATGCATTATATTAAACCCTAACAAACTGAAAAACTTCTAAAAAATATTAAAAAAATATAATTTTTTTTAAATGTCTGGGCCACCCTAAAATTTCGGCCTGCCTTCCTAAAATCTTGACCTGCCATTTTAACCCTAAAAACCCTAGGGCGTCACCCATATAGGCCTTTTTTTTACTGTTAAAAGTTATGAAACAGTAATCTACTTATCTTTTAATAATCATCAATTGCTACAATACCAGCATTAATCTAAGACACCATTCTTGTTGATTAGTACAGTATTGCACCGTAACATCAGCCAAAAACTTAGACAAGTATCAGCAGTAGTTATCAGTTAGAAGGATAGTAAATATCAGCATCATCATTAAGCATTAAAATCAGTTATAAAAAGCAGTAAGATCAGCGCTACATTCCAAGTATTTTGTCCTTCATAGAGCAGCAAATTAACGTACACCAGCATCAAAAACAGTAAATATCAGCATCAGCACTAGGTGTTTCATATTAGTAATTTTCAGTAGTAGATATCAGCCCTTAAAGGGTTTTAAAACCTTCATAAGACTTCTCCCTAAAGAGAGAGAAAACCACCTTGGTATGCCAAAATAAATAGGCAAATGAAAATTGCAGGAACCCTAACTGGTGAAACATTTGACTGCAGATTTCGAGATAGGGTTTTGAATCATATCTGACATATGCACTATCTCATACACACTGTATACATACTGTAGTTTAATGCTTATACCAGAAGATGCAATCTAATTTTCTACTAGTTCTAGGCCTGAAGTAGCAATTTACCATTGACTGAGCATGACATATTGACAAGCATGTACAATTGCTGATTAACTGTGTACTTGGATAACCTACATTTGTCCATGTTGCATATACTTTACACTGCAAGGTTCACTACATAGTTGAATGCATTCATATTATTACTGTCTATTGACTCTTTCCAAGGCACTGATCTATGCTACAAGGTGGTTGGAGGTGTATGCATGATTGTGTTGACGGGTACATCAAAGGGCCTCTTCCCTTGGGATAACTCTAAATCCCGAAGAAGTTGAGAGAGCGGACAAAGGTGACAGCAGTCCAAGTCTCTACTGTGATTGTCATTCATTAGCATAAGGCTACAAGTGATGCTATAAACATAGCCTACTAGTTTGAATGGTAGCATGCCCAAATCTGAGAAATTTGTACTCGTAAAGTTTTTGTTTGTTTGTTTTGTTTTGTTTATAAAAATATGTTATAACTCGGCCAGTGGCCCTCTTCTGCCTGTTTAAATGCATGAGAGGGCCCACTTATCCTTGCTAATATAACTGAACTGGGCTTCAGGAGTTGAGTCAATCTGTTACATAAGTAATTTTGGCGTATAACAAAAGAAGCAGCATTAAGTTGGCACCAGGTGTTGTTAATGATTTGACTACAGCATTTGTTGCCTTTTAGCTTCATGTTTTTGCATCATGGAATGAATTTTCATTTTTCATCCATTTTATCACATGACTATCAATTACAAAGCACTGCATGGTCCATTCACCTGTAGATATCTCCTGTGGTTAATTGAAAGTATATCTGTACTTCAAATGCTTTCAATCCTGTATGTATAGCTGTAGGTAATTTCAGTAGTAAAGCTCAAAATTCGACTGCTGCAGCATAAGATTATCTCCAATTCAATATGCATGTATTGACTAAAGCGAATTTTCAGAGTAATAGGAGTTGAGATAACAGAATTTTGTCTTCCTATTGTCCCAGCATCCAAATTTAAGAATAATCAGTGCAGTTTTTTCCAGTGATTGTGGCATTTTTATCTGCACTTTGTTCTCTCAAATAACACATGCAAGTTATTGGTATAAATCCACATTTGTGTTTTGTGTATTCAGCGGCACTTGTTGAAGAGTGCATATGAGCAGTTGGTTGAGTTTGGCAGAACTCCACATGTCTCACTGTACAAAGAGTTGATCTGTCAAAACCTACTATCAGGAGATTATGCCACAACTTTTGCATATATAAAAAGTATGGCACGTGCACACTTGAATATAAGGAAAAGTGAATGGATAGACTTCTTTGAGAAAAGTGATTATATTATTAGCCAGGAAAATCTACAAGGGTTATTAAATGAAGTGAATAATTTCAGCGGAGAACATGATCGGACTAGTCTCATTTTCAGGAATTTTATAAACTCTCTTCAACTGATGAATAAGCAATGTACACAAGCAGACACTAGAAAGAATGTAACTGTCGCTATGACAAATTGATGCTCAAGTTCAAAGTTGTAGAGGATCCCAGTTGATTCCTTATCAGTTGATGTCTCTCATGTACCTTTTGAAGGTGTAGCTGCAATACATAAGCTACATACTGAACATGGCACTAATAAGCAGGATCTTTAACTCCTTAGCTATAGGAACAACTTGTTGCAAAATACATAAACCGTTCTCCAACTTCATTTGAATCGCTGACTTTCTGACAGAGTAGCACAATCTAGGAAAATAAGAGTTTTGTATAATGCTAGATTTCAATAGACTCGCTATCAGAGTCTGAATCTCTGTTGTAGAATCTTATCCATTTCAATTCACTAAGATTTTGTATCTCATACTATGTACAAGTACAACCAGTATTTTTTTAATCGAAGGCAAAAAAGACAACCAGGGATGTTGGAGATGGAATCAGTTTGTTCAGAGCTGAGCAAGTGACAAGTATGTTGAAGCAATTTAACTTCCACACGGGAATATTGCATGATTATTGGTGTTATATGTTTATTAGCTTACCTCGGCACTAATTAATTCATCAAGGATACCTTCCTGTAATTCATTCTGTCAGTAACGTTTCACTAATTTTATGACACAAAATTTGAGGTCAAAGTAGTGGGCTTCCGCTTTATAATTACAATGAAGTTATAAGCTGTTCTAATTATCAGATAATGAAATCATAATGAGAGTATTACAACTTAAAATGATCTTTAGGGATTATAGATGTAATATCCCCAATTTTGACTTGAAATGTATTTAATCAAAATTATGTAAATGATGTAAATATGCTAGTATATATTTCTAGTGTGGAGCTCAAGGCCAAGGCCTGACTAGTGAATGGCTAAGCATGTTTGATGTATATATTTTTATTTGGACTTCTTGGTTGGCTTATCATGCCAATTTGAAATGTATGTAAATATTATGGTGGAAATTAATAAAATGGTCCAAGATG